>PVJX010001538.1:0-158132 GCA_004027295.1 Dolichotis patagonum
TAAAAATGCCACAACTTTTTTATCCATTCCTCAGTTGATGGGCACTTAGGTTGTTTCCAAGATCTGGCTATTACAAATTGTGCTGCTATAAACATGGGTGCACATATATCACTGTGGTATGATGTTTTCAGATCTTCTGGGAATATGCCTAGAAGTGGGATAGCTGGGTCAAATGGGACCTCCAAACCCAGCTTTTTGAAGAATCTCAAGACTGACTTTCACAGTGGTTGCACCAGTCTACACTCCCACCAACAGTGGAGAAGAGTTCCTTTTTCCCCACAGCCTCTCCAGCACTTGTTGGTAGTTTTTTCTATTCTGGCCATTCTTTCTGGAGTGAGATGGAATCTCAGTGTGGTTTTAATTTGCATTTCTCTAATGACTAATGATGATGAACATTTTTTCATATATTTATTTGCCATTTGTATTTCTTCATCTGAGGACTGTGTATTCATTTCAGATGCCCATTTTTGGATTGGGTCTTTGAATTTCGAGGGTCTGAGTTTTTTTAATTCTTTATAAGTTCTAGACAGAAGTCCTTTGTCTGAGGAACTATCCATGAAGATTTTTTCCCAATTCGTTGGTTTTCTTTTCACTCGGCTGGAAATCTCTTTCGACATGCAGAAACTCTTAATAAGATGTGGTCCCAGTTATTGATTCTGGGAAGTATTTCCCGTGCAGTTTGATTCTTGTTCATGAATTCTCTACCTACCCCTATATCTTCGAGGTTTTTACCTACTTTGTCTTCCAATGGATTTAGTGTTTCTGTTTTAATATTTAGATCTTTGATCCATTTAGATTTTAGTTTAGTACATGGTGATAGGCATGGATCTAGTTTTAGTCTTCTGCATATGGATACCCAATTTTTCCAGCACCATTTGTTGAAGAGACTGTCATTCTTCCAGCAAGCATGTTTGGCCCCTTTATCAAAGATAAGGTGATTGAGTGAGTTTGTGGTTGTGGTTGTATCTTCCAATCTATTCCATTGATCTTCAGGTCTGTTTTTATTCCAGTACCATGTTGATTTTATTACTGTAGCTTTGTAGTATAATTTCAAGTCAGGGATTGTGATGCCTCCTGCCTTGCCTTTGCTGCTTCGAATTTCCTTTGCTATTCTAGGTCTCTTCTGGTTCCAGATGAATTTTAGGAGTGATTTCTGTAGATCTATGAGGTATGTTAGTGGTATTTTGAATGGGATTGCGTTGAATCTGTATAGTAATTTTGGGAGAATTGTTTGCCAGTATCTTATTGAGGATTTTTGTATCTATGTTCATTAAAGAGAGTGTCTGGTAGTTTCCTTTTGTGATTGTTTCCTTTTCTGGTTTAAGAATCTAGGTAATGTTTGCTTCCAGGAATGCCTTTGAAAGTACTGCTTTCTTTTTGATTTGATTAAAGAGTTTGAGGAGTATTGGCCGTAGATCTTCTATAAAGTTCTTACAGAATTGGACTGTGAATCTGTCTGGATGTGGGCTTTTTTTGGTAGTTTTTTTTATTCTTCAATTTCATTGATTGATCTTGGAATAATCAAATTTTTTATATCTTCTTGGTTCAGCTCTAATAGTTCAATGTGTATCTATGAATTTATGCATTTCTTTTGAATTTTCTATTTTGTTAAGTGTAGTTTCTCAAAGTAGTTGCCCATGATCATCTGGATTTAAGCAGATAGCATATATTTCACCTTTCATTACTAGTTTCATGGATTTGGGTCTTTTCTCTCATTTTAAGAAGACTGATGACTTGTCTATTTTGTTTAATTTTTCAGAGAACCAATTCTGTTGATTGATTGTATCATAGTTTTAGTTTCAGTTTCATTAATTTATTTTCTGATCTTTATTACTTCCTCATGCTAGCTTTGAGTTTAGATTATTGTTTGTTATTGATATAGGAGAATGAAACTCCTGACCTACTATGTCTGTGAGTTTGTGTTCTCTAAAATCGAAGAATGAATTTTAGAAACAACAGACGTGGAGAGTAGAATATATTTATTGAGAGAAAGCTTTTGTCTGCAGAGAGACAGAAGGGGGTCCAGAGTGGGTTGCCAAGAACTCTATCTTTTCCAGGGACTTTTAAAGAGTAAAACCATGAGTTTAAGGTGGGGGAAGACTGGGAACTCACAAAGCAGGTGGGCATAAGGTGGGACATAACTATAGTTAGCCAATAAGATCAATAGTTCAGGTAAGATTGATTACATTAGGGACAAATGGGAAGCGAGTCACGTAGAAACCGGGCATTCTTACAGAGTAGTGACTCTTTCCTAGGGGAATGGGAACTATTTAGGGTATCAGTCCTCAGGATATGGGTGCTCTTGTATGGTCTTTTGTCTTGAGGCCTGGTCCACAGCAGGAGGCGTCAGCTTTTGGCAGTTTCCAGGTGTCAGCACTGGCTCTATTGAAGACCCAATCCTATCTCACTGCCTACAATAGTTCTGATTAACTCAGCTGCCTGCTATATTATGATCTTGAAGTACATCAGTAGGTTATGTATTTGAACTTGCTTTGTTTTTCTGATGTGGGTGGGAATCCACCGCTATAAACTTTCCCCTTAGGACTGCCTTCATTGTTTCCATGTGTTCCAGTATGTTGTATTGGCAATATTGTTAGATTGTAGAACTGTGCAGTTACTTCTTTAATTTCATCTGTGAGCCGTTGATCATTCAGTAGAGTTTAATTTAGTTTCCATGTGTTTGCATAGTTTCTATGGTATCTTTTGCCACTGATTTCTAGTTTCATTGCACTGTGATCTGATAACATACATGGAATAATTTTGATTCATTTGCATTTACTTAAGCATGATTAATGGGCTAGTATGTGGTCAGTTTTAGAGAAAGTTCTATGTGACGATGAGAATATGTATTCTGCTGTTGGATGGAACACTTGGTAGATGTCCATTAAGTTTATTTAGTTGAAGATTTGGTTCAACTCTGATATTTCCTGGTCGATTTTTTGGGGGGGAGGGTTGTTTATCTGTCCCTTTGTGGTGGTGGGGTATAGAGTTTCACCAGTACAAATGTATTGGTGTTTATCTGATTTTCATGTCCATTAGTATTTGCTTTATGAAGTATGTCTGTTGTGTTTATAATTGTTATCTCTTCCTGTTAAATTGTTGTTTTCTTAACTAATATGTAGCAACCTTCTTTGCTTCTTTTGATTATTCTTGGCTTGAAATCCCTTTTGTCTGAAATTAGGATAGCTATTCCTACCTTTTTTTCTAGGTTCTTGTTGCATAGAATATTGTTTTTTATCTTTTGATGTTTAATTCATGATTTTAAAAAAATTAAACGTGTTTCTTGTATCATAGGGTTTTGTTTTTTTGATTTATTCTGCCAATCTGTGTCTTTTGATTGAGGAATTAAAAGCATTTACATTGAGTAAATAAAGGAGGTTGTTCTTTTTTCTTTCATTGCTGGGACAAAATACCCATCATCCAAAGTTAAAGAGGGAAAGGTTTATTTAGCTCACAGTTTGTAGAGTTCAGTCCATAATCAGTTGGCTCCAAAGTCGGGTGGCATGGCAGCAGAAGATACTAGAAGCAACAAGAAAAAGACGGGGGAGCAAACCTCTTTTCCTCCCTTACATTGTAAGCAGGGACTTGCACTAGGGTGGTCCTTTATATCCTAGGCTGTAGAACTGGTAGTCAAGCTTCTCAGTTACTCAAGTTGACACAATGAATTAACCATTACAACATCTTAGGACCTAAACAGCCACCTTAGGGCGTGTCCTCTACACCCTAGGATGTAGAACTGTGAGTCACTTAGTTAAGCTTCTAAACTTCTCAGGTTGACACTGTGTATCAACCATTACAGTGGTATCGTCTTATTGTTGTCGTTTTATAAGTTTTCTTACTGATTTCTTTACTTTTTTTCCCTTTCATTAGCTGATCTTTCCACCAGGTGTATTCATTCTCTTTGATGTATAACTTGAATCATCAGTGGTAGAAGCATGACTATCTTAGAAAATGGGTGCCATTGTAACCCCCTAAAAGCCAAACATGTTACTATGTTTTGCACATTCTGTACAGGTCAGCTGCCTTTATATATAAAACATTTTAAGGAAATTCACAAACATTAATCTATTTTAATTTGATTAAATACATTGTTGATTTTTATAATAATTCAATTGATATAAGTAGTATTAACATTTGTATTGGGGCAGTAATTACTCAGTTTCATACACTTAACTAGATTTAGTCCATTTGTAGGGTTTTTATTAATCTATTAGTAAAAAGACCAATAAAAGCAGTCAGATCCTTTTGTACCACCAGTGGTACAAGGTACCCAAGAGGACAATCGTGCATTGAGCACAACTGGTTCAAACTGTCAGGAATATGTTAAACTTCCCTATGCTTTTATCATTCAGTTCTTCCAGGCACTTATGTAAAGTACTAGACTTTCTCTTTTCCCTTTTCCTCACACCTCATATTTAATTAGTCCCAAACTCCCACCAGTCCTTTCTTAGTATCTTTCTGTTACAACTGTCCTTCCCATTCTTTTTCTACTTCTTCTGTCACCTCCTAGTTTTTCAGTTGGGTCTCCCTACTGTCATTCTTCTCCAGTGTAATCATGATTATTTGTTTCTTATTCAAAATCTTCTAAATCTATTGTTTTCATGATTTATTTTGCAAACATTTGTAAAAATTTATCATGTTCTCAAGAAAACCAAGAACAGTTTCTTATTTTTTCCTTTTTTAGCTGCACCATTGTTTTGTTCATATTTGGTAAATAGTAGATACATTAAATGAATCCTACAATAAATAAATGAAGGAATGGATACTGTGCTTGGATCATTCTCTGTATCCTTTGAAATATTAGTTGATGTTCTTTTAATGTTTAATTTTTATATTATTGCTAATAACTTATTGAAAGCATTATGAAGAGCCTTTTTATTAAAATATTACATTTTAAAAACACTAATTTAAGTTTCAAAGAAGTTTCATGGTTTTTTTTCTGGAAAATGAAGTAGTTACTCATTGGTAGGATCAGGAAAAGTTTTTATAATATATTGTGTGTCTGTTTTCCTGATAATAGAGCAGTGTAGTTATTACTGTTCTTGGTATTTCAGGTTGAACTGCGGGAAGATTGTTTCTGTGCCATTTTAGTAGCTTCATTTGTGACATGACTGCTAGGACAGAATTTTTTATGTATGTAAATCTGTTACTAATCTGCTGTATATTAAAAATGTTTCTAATTTTCTTTTAGGACCAGTTTGGACAACATATAAAATCAGAAGTACATTTGAATTTTTATGTTTATTATGGTTCTGATCGTATTAGAGACCCAGCCTTGCTTTCAAAACAAGATATTATTTTAACTACATACAATATTTTAACTCATGACTATGGAGTAAGTATGCTGATACCTAAGAGATTTTTAAAGGTTGATTTAAAAAAAAAAGTTGAATTTAAGAACTGTGCTTCAAGTTTTTAAAGTTTCCTGAAATCTAGATTTTTATATTCTTCTTTGTCTCTTAAGTATTTAAGAATATATAAAAAGTCAGTTGGATTTTTTAATACATTGCAAAAAATAGATTGTATCTTCTTTATACTAATTTGGCAATATGTTCCACATTTAGGAACATTTTAGGTTAAATTTTTAAATTTGAATTGTAACTACTATCCATACACACACACACACACACACACACACATACATACTCATTCACACACATAGGGCAATTTATAAGTGAGTTTTTTTGAAATTTGGAAAATTGATTTTGTCATGATTGATCCATATTAAATGTTTGAAAAGAAACTGAACTCAGCTTTAGCACCATTTTTAAATATTTTATTTTATTTATATGTATCTTTTTCTTTTTTATTTTGAGACAAGGTCTCTCTAGTCACTAAGTTAACAAGGTTGGATTGAACTTGTGATCCTCCTGCCTCCCCCTCTGAGTACTGGGATTTTAGGTATGTGTTGCCATGCAAGGCTCGAGAATCAGCTTCTTTTGTAGCTGCAATTAATGAGTTTCCTATCCTTTTCAGTGTTTAATTGATTTTAGTTTCAGCTGTTCAATTAAAACTTCTTTAAAATACTTGCCAGTCAAACTCTAGTCTTTTGCTATAAACATTGCTTTTTATATAAAAGAAAGCAAGGTTTTACATTGG
Source organism: Dolichotis patagonum (assembly GCA_004027295.1). Taxonomy (NCBI): domain Eukaryota; kingdom Metazoa; phylum Chordata; class Mammalia; order Rodentia; family Caviidae; genus Dolichotis; species Dolichotis patagonum. The sequence continues at coordinate 6,100 of PVJX010001538.1, forward strand.
ACTTATTGTTACAACTGACAATTTTTATATCATAACTTTTATTCTGAGGTAGAATAATTTGGAGTATAATAGTGATTCAGCAAAAAGCTAAAGACTTCTTGGGTTTGAATGTAATCTCTGCTGCTTTCTAAGTAACACATCCAACACCTTGTACTTCAGTGCTTTTAAGTGTAAAATACAAGTAATAATTCTCTTAAGTTTGTGAATATTCAATAATTTAATTGATATAGATCTTAAAGCAGTACCTTGGCACATTGAGTTGATATTAAAGAACCATAAAAATGCCGTATTATTAAACAAATTGTAGTAAATATAATACTTTCCTGAGTTTTTTGAAAATTACTTTTATTAATACATTCTTGTAGTACATTCATTGTGGGGAGTTTTTATATGTGCGTATTTTATTTTCTGTATACATGACATGTCTTTTTAAAATTATTTAAAGAAAGAAAAAAACAAAATAGAAAAAAAGGTAGAATAATATAGAACAATTAAAAAAAAGAAAAAAATTAATAAGAAATCACTAGTTGATACATTACATATTGTCATCTTAGAAACAGTTGTTCAGGTTACAAAATCAAAGCATAAAAAGTGGATAGACACTCAAAACATGGACAGTGCAAACCATTCTGTTCAGTGATTATATGCATGTTTTAATTGTATTTTTCATTCTCTTCTTTCCCCTCCATTTCTTGATCTCCTTCCGTTTTGTGAAAGATCTATCTGCCTGTTTCCTATTATCTGTCTTTTATTTTGTTCTTTATTTTTACTTGGGATTTCTCATATAAGAGAAACCATGCAGTTTTTAAATGTGTGTGTGTCTGTTTCACTTAACATTATGGTCTCAAGGTACATCCATTTTCCTACAAATGACTCAGATTTGTCCTTTTTATACTTCATTGTGTATAAATACCACATTTTCTTTATTCACTTATCTGTAGGTGGATATATAGGCTGCTTCCAAAATTTAGGTCTTAGGAGTTATGCTGTTATAGACATGGATGTCTATTTAACATTATAATATGATATCTTTAGCTCATTCAGACAAATACCTAGAAGGGAAATAGCTGGTAAAATGGAATTTCTGTTCATAGTTTTTTGAGATGTCTCTATACTGATTCATATAGTGATATACTAGTTTATATTCCCACCAACAATGTAGAAGGGTTCCTTTTTTTCCTGCAGTCTCAGCAGCGTTTACTATCAGTTGATCTCTTGGTGATAGCTATTCTTTCCTGGAATAAGATGAAATCTCAGTGTTAATTTGCACTTTTGTAATAGCCAGAGATATTGGACATTTTTTCTTGTATATTTTAATTTTAATTTTTTTGTTAGTACATGTTTGTCATGTATAATGATCATATTTATCATGGGGAATATTGTACTTGTACAAAATAATGTCTTAATTCTTTGTCTTCCATTCATTTCTCCTCCTTTCAGCCCTTCTTCTCTTCCCTATTTAAAAAAGCTATTTCCATTTTTTTCTCTTCAATTCTTTTTTAAAATTCCTTTTCCCTTCCTTCCCTTCCTCCTCCTGTGTTCTCCTTCCCATTTGAAGAAGTTCATCTTACTTCCTAATAGCTTTTGTCGGTTTTGCTCCTTATGTACAGTTTGAGCTTCTTACACAAGAGAACCAATATGCTATTTAAACTTGTGTGTCTGATTTAGTTTAATTAAGATTATGGTCTCGAGATACATCCATTTAGGAATGTCTCAAGTTTAAACTTTATGGCAGAATAGTACTCCACTGTGTATAATGAATACTGCATTTTCTTTATTCATCTGTTGATGAGCATATGGTCTGTTTTCAAGATTTAACCATTATAAATTGTGCTGTTATAAATATGGCTATGCAAGCATCACTATGGCATGATGACTTTAATTAACTCTTTCAGGAAGATACCTAGAAAGGGAATAGCTGGGTCAAATGAAATTTGTAGTTTTAATGTTTTAAGGAATCTCACATACTGATTTTCATAACCATTGTACTCATTTATACTTCCACCAACAATGGATAAGGGTTCTTTTTTCCTAACAGCTGTGCCAGCATTTGTTATTGGTTGGTTTCTTGATAGGCATTCTTTCTAGAGTGAGCCAGAACCTCAGTGTTGTTTTAATTTGCATTTCTTGAATGACCAGTGTTGCTGAACTTTTTTTTTTATGTATTTATTTGCTGTTATATTTTTCATCTGGGAAATATCTGTTCATTTTAGATGCCTATTTTTTAAATTTATGGTTTAAAAACGAAAGAAATTAGAAAAAATGTTTTGAGCTCTTTACTGTGCTACATACAGTACTAATTTAGATAGAGGTCCATGAGAATTAACACTTTTTTTTTTAATTTTAAAGAGAAAACAGAAAAATCAAGAAGTAAAGTAACCAAAAAAATAACATTAACAAAAGCAAAATGACAACAACAAAAAACAACAGTCGCTATATACGTTTTCAGAACAAGATGATAGGAGTTTAACAATAGCTGTTATATTGCATATTGTTATCTTTAGATTACCAGATGCAGGAATAAAACAGTGATACGAAACAAAACCTTGGATTTCAAAAACAAGACAGAAGTAAATACCCACAGTTGCCACAATGCACACTGCCATCCTCCAAATGCCCAGACCACCAGCCCCAGGCCTGCAGAGTCAACAGTACAAGCATCAAGCTGTTCCTTTCACTTCAGTTGCTGTCATCTCACCCTGAGTTCCTCTGAATCAGCCAGCTGCTGGGAGGTGGGGCGCTTGTCTCCTACCCTGTGCACTGGCTGACGCAAGGGAGGGTGTGGTTTGCTTTCTTGATTCTCTTCCCGTTCCCCATGGCTGGCCCTGACTCACAGGAAGGCATGGTTTGGCTTCTTAATTCTCTTCCCATTCCCAACGTTTTTTACATGGTGGAAGGCACTTTTCTTTTGAGGGGGCTTCATTAGAAAAAAACAGCACTACATTGGTTTATTATATTCCATTTAGTACCATTTAGACAAAGGTAAAAAAAAAACAGCTGGGAAATTCTGAAAGAACAAACATAAACAAAACATGGCTAAAGCGAAAAGAAAGAGAGCATAGTCTCCTTGGTAGAGGAGACCTTCATCAGTGCCACATTAGAGCTCTAGGCGGACAGCAGAATCCAGCAGGGCCTGATTGTCTCTAATTTCTGTGAAGCTCTACACTAGAAACCACTACCAATATTTTACAAGACAATAGGAAGTTGGACGCAGTATATGTCTGCAATGCTGACACTCAGAAGGCTGAGGCAGAGAGGATCCCAAGCTTCAGTCCAGCTTGGACAACCCAGCAAGACCTTGTGTCAAAAAATAAAAAAGAGCTGGGGTGTTGCTCAGTGATTGAGGACAGTGGGAATAAGTGAAGCCTCCTGTGGGGCCTCTCCTTCATTTTGAGCTCTCCTCTGTCCTTAACACACACTCTGCCTCCAGCAAAGCAAAGCAAAGCAAAGCAAAACCCAGGCCATGGGAGTCTTCCCTGTGAAGTGCATGTCCTTGGGCTTTGAGAGCTTTGTCTTAGCCTCACAGCTAGAGTCCAACTAGTCTTTCTGCTTCTCTTTCTGGAACACAGCAGTCTCCTAGAAGCCCTCACTGGGTCTGACATGCTTATTAGCCAACCTGAAATTGCGATTCTTCCCACCTTTAATGTAGTTCCCCCTGAGGACAAGGAATGAAGCTGAGTCCATCTTACCCCTGTGCCTTTGGGGACAGTCTGTATAATAGCCTTTTATGGAGCTGGGCAGTGGATACCCTTTCCGAGATGCTCATCATTGGTAAATTTTGAAGGTCTTTAGAAACGATTGATGACAGGAACTCTACAGGAAAGTTATCCCTCTACTGAAAAAATTCTGGGAGGACTGGATGAGCTGGAGGGCCCTCAGGTTCCAGGGTACACAAACACATCTATTGACACTTGGTACCCCCTGGGTGGAAGCTAGCTCCAGACAAATGGGGAGACTGCTGGGGAGGAACTGCAGGGAACCCTTTCTTTGCTGTAAACCAAACTTCAGAAGTGAGGACAGGAAACAGAAAGTTGGCTGTCCCGTTTTGGGAACGATACACTGCACAAGAACTTGGTAAAAAATTTGTGTGTTTCTGTCCTATAACCCTAGCACTCAAGAGAGTGAGGAGGAGGATGCCAAGTTGGAAGCCAGCCTGGGGTATAGAGCAAGATCCTGTCTGTAAAAACCAGAAAGAGTTTTATGCTTCAAAAGAAAAAAGTGATAGGAAAATCTTAACGCTACCCTTATTTTTCAGCATTTGGTACTATAAAGCAAGACACCTTTTCTAGATAAGTAACCCCTTTTTATTTTTGTATAGTGTAAAAAAATTGTGGACGTTATAAGGAAGCATTAATTAGAAGTAAAAGTAAGAATAGTTAGCTAATTAAGAACGGATCACATATTTTAAAAATGGTCATTAATTCATTGATTTAATACTAAAAACTGGCAGATTCCTGCATTTTGTTAATGTTTTTACAAGAGACTCCATCATAAAATGTAACTGTAAAATTATTTTTAAATGAAAACTGTAGAACACAATTTTCAACAAGCCCCTGGAAACTTTTTTTTAAAAATAAATTACCCAAAATTTATAAAAGTTCCCCCAGCTTGTACTTTGTTTAGCGTAATAACTTTGTATCATGTAAATAACTTTTAAGTATGAAAAGCACAGTGTTACAATAATTACTCTTTGTAAGTCCAAAAATTCTTGGTTTATAACAAAACTGTAAAGTTAATAAAAAAGAAAAAAGTAAAACTATTAGTGCCATCTGTTGTAGAAGTCCAACGTCATGTTAAATATTGCACAAAAAGTTGCAGAAAAATGTGTCTGGAAGCAACAGATAATTGAAAAGGAACTTCTTATGTTTTTACCATTTTACATTATTGTAATCTTCAGTACTTTCTTTTCCCAAATCAAAATTCGCACCCTGCATAATGCTCTTTTTGAGTCAGCCATTTGTGCACTTGCCATTTGTGTGTGGCCAAAATCACCATCATCTCCATGTGTTCTTTTCAAACTGCCTGAAAGTGATGGAGAAATCTGGTATTACAACTAATGCAAAAGCTTTTTTCTTGGACATAAGCAAGTGCAGCTCAGTACTTTCCAAAAGCTTCCATAATGTGTGTAGTTCCAAAGGCAGCTTCCGGAGATCCTTGAATTTCCACAGACGAGAAATTTTCCTCCAGTTTGTAAGCTTCTGTCAGTAAATTTCACCGTCCTCTCTGTTGGTTGCTCACTGCAGCAGGGCTGCCTCGCAGTCTAGTGTGCTGGCCAGAGACAGCAGCTTCCCACAGAAGACGTGGATAGGTCCATGGGCACCAGCACTTCCAGTGACCTTGCCGCTCTTGAACCTGTGGGTGCCACTCATGTATTTTATTGGCCATTTGTATTTCTCTGAGAAGTGTCTTTTCATTTCAGTTGCTCATTTTTAAATTTTATTTTGGTTGATCTAACTTGTTTGAGTTCTTTATTCTAGATACTAGTCCTCTGTCTGAGGACTAGCTGGCAATTTTTTATTTCTCATTCTATAGGTTGTCTAGTGACCTTTTTTGGTTGTTTCCTTTGCTGTGCAGCTTTTTAATTTGCTATAATCCCATTTATTGATTCTTGGTGTTATATCTTGTGCAACACCTGGCTTCAAGAGTTTTACCTATTTTATTTCTTAGCAGGTTGCCTCTGTTTGAACATTTAGGTCTTTAAACCATTTTGATTTCAGTTTAGAATACGGTTAGAAATACAGGTCTAGGTTCAATCTTCTGCATGTGGATAGCTGCTTTTCTCAGCGTCACTTGTTAAAGAGGCTCTTTGCTCCAGCATGCTTTTGGCCTCTTTGTCACAGATTAGATTTTGGAATATGCCTGGAGTTTCTGCATCTGCTAGTCTGTTTTGTTGATCTGCATATGTGCTTTTGTGCCATGCTGCCTTTATCGCTGTAGTTTTACAATTGAAGTCTGGAATTTTGATGCTGTTGTGGACTGATAACTGGTACTTAAAACAACCAGCGGAACTGAATCAGAATCAGCATGGTGCTGAGTGTGGAGGGCCACCTGAGGGTTGTTGCCAACTAAAGGACAACTGGAAAGGAAGAAGTGATGTTGTTGGTTCTCCTGTTGCTGTTGGTTCTCCAGGAGAAGCTTGTCGTGCTTTTTTCCTGCTATGAACTCAGCTATTCTCATCATTGAAGGAACTCAGGAGCTCATTGTCGCTGAGGATAACTGTGGTACTTTTCAGAGGAGCTCTGCTCCTTACTTTAAGCATTGCTTGCTGGCTCCAGTGCAGAACTCTCAGCCTACTGGCACAGATCTTTCATTCCGCTGGCGTAGACTTTCTAGCTTCCACCACTGACCTTTGGGCTTTCCCAGTGTAGATCTGTGAAACAGATTTGCATGTGATATTGTGTGTGCTAGGCCTTCAGCTGGAGTTAGGGGAGGCGGCATTGTCATGGCTCTAGGTCTTCAGCCACAGTCATGCAGGTTGTTGCCATGGGATCCAGGCCCTCGGCTGGATTCTTTGGGGTCCTTAGTGTATGGACAGATTTCCTGCATTTTTTCATGCTTGATTCTTTGGATGACGTAAAAAATAATTCCATAAATCACATGTCCTGTATTAAAATGTTTTCCTTGTAAACCCTGCCTATGACAGATGCCTACTGCTTTGATCTTGTTGCCCAGTACTGGGTGTCTGAATTTATGTGAATCATTTATTTCAGACTAAAGGTGACAGTCCACTACATAGCATAAAGTGGCTAAGAGTGATCCTGGACGAAGGCCATGCTATACGAAATCCAAATGCCCAGCAGACAAAGGCTGTACTTGATTTAGAAGCAGAAAGAAGATGGGTATTGACAGGTGGGTAATCTTAGCATTGAACCTTCAACACTTTTAAAATTATTTTTAAATTTGACGTGTAAATACTGCACGTATTTATGAGGTACCATGTGATGTTTCAATAAGTGTACTTGTGTAATATTCAAATTAGGGTAAGCATGTTTATCCCTGGAGCCAGTTTTTCTTTGTGATGAAAACACAATCGTCAGGGCTGGGGATTTAGCTCAGTGGCATACGTGCCTGCCTGACAAGCATGAGGTCATGAATTTGATCCCCCGGTACCAAAAAAAAAAAGAAAAAGAAAAAGAAAACACAATCTTCTACATTTTTTGAAGTGTTCAGTACGTTTTATTGTCTGTAGTCATCCTACTGTGAGATAGGACACCAGAGTATATTTCTTCTTACTAAGTGTAATTTAGTAACAATTGACTAATTGACTGAATATCTAATTTTTCCTTATCCTTTTCTCCCTCTACCCTCCCCACCCTCTAGTAGCCACCATTTTCCACTCATTTTATTATAGCATCAACTTTTTTTTTTTGGTCTTTTTGAGACAGGGTCTCACTATGCAGTTGAGGCTGGCCTTGAGCTCACTTTGTAGCCCAGGCTGGTTTTGAACTTGCAATAATCCTCCTGCCTCAGCTTCCCAAGTGCTGAGATTACAGACATGCACCACCATACCCAGCAATATCAACTTTTTTATATTGCATAATATTTTCCATAGTTTTTGATGGCTGTATTTATTTATATTCGCACTACTGGTACATAAATGTTCTCTTGTTCCTACATCCTGCCGGCATTTATAGTTAGTCTTTTTGTTCATAGTTATTCTAATTTGAATGAGGTGATATCTCAGTGTAGTTTTGATTTGCATGTTCTTGATCATTAGTAATTTTGACTATTTTCCACTTAGTATCTGTTGGTCATTTTTATGTCTTCTTTTGAGAAATAGCTACTTAAGTCCGTTGCCCATCTTTAAATCAGATTATTTAGTGTTGTTTTTGTGTTTTGCTATTGAGTGGTGTTCCTTATATATTCTGTATATTAATGCCCTTGTCAGGTCCTGGTATATTTCTCTTACACTTTAGGTTGTTTTTTCACCCTGTTGATTGTTTTGTTATGTGAAACTTTTTAGCTTGATATAATCCCCTTTGTCTGCTTCTGCTTTTATTTCCTGTGCTGTGGGGGTTTGATACAAAAACCTGTTGACCATTCCAGTTTCTAAACCATTTCATTTAGTTTTCTTATACTAGTTTTATTACTTTCAGGTCTTGCATTTAAGTCTCTAATCCATTTGAAGTTCATTTTTGTAAATGGTAAAAGATAGAGGTCCTAGTTTTGTTCTTACATACGGGGATATCCTGCGCTATTTTTTGAAAAGGTTGTCCTTTCCCTAATTCATGTTCTTGGTGTCTTTGTTGAAGGTCATTTTGCTGTGGGTGTATGTGTTTACTTATTCTCTAAACTGTTTCATTACTGTGCCATGTTAATTACTTAGTAGATTTGTACCTTATGTTGAAGTTATGTTGTATAATGCTTCCTGCTTTGTTGTTTTTACTCAACGTTACTTTGACTATGCTCGGTGTTTTTTTGCTTCTATGTGAATTTTAGGATTGTCTTTCCTAGTTCTGTAAAGATTGTCATTGGTATTTTAATAAAGATTTCATTGAATCTATAGATTTTAGATGGTATGGACATTTTTCAGTGTGTCTTTTTCAAGTGGGACCTGGGTGCAAAAGTGAAAGACTTTGCTTTGAGCTTTTTTTTTTTTTTTTTTTGTACCAGGGATCGAACTCATGACCTCATGCTTGCCAGGCAGGCGCTTAAGCCACTGAGCTAAATCCCCGGCCCCTGACTTTGCTTTGAGAACACTGCAGAGCATCATGTTTTATAATGGTGACAGCTATTCCATGTTCCAGAATTTGGTACCAAAGAAATGAGGTTGTTACTGTGACCATACCTGACTGTGTGGTTCAAGAGAATAGCTTGTGGACAGAGTTTGGAAAGGTTCAGAGATGTCGTCTGAAAGAGTAGAGCTGAAATGCCTTAGGCTGTTTTGTATGGAAGATTCTGGTCAGAGCTCGGAAGACCAAAAGACGGATAGAAATACTGCTGGTAAATACCAGGTTCGGGAGGTTTCTGCTGGGTAAAAGGACTGCATTGGTTGTTGAACTCTAGATAATATGTGTTACAGCTTGTCAGAAAGTTTGTCTGCAATTTGCTCATGTCTAGGAATTCTGCCTGAGATTTAGGGCAGTAAAATTAATCTGGCGGAAGAAATTTCAAGGCAGTCTAATGTTGATGCTATGGCATGACTATTCTTGGAGGCTTTAAAATGATTTAAACTGTTGTGAGTTTGGACAGAAAGGAAGCTCCAATAAAGCTGGGGACTGCAAAGATAGGCCTGAGGAGATCCCCATTGCTGAGAAGGGAACAGGATAATATAAAAGATAGTCTGAGGGCATCACAAGAAGCAGCATAGAAAGTATGTTCCTCAAAACAGCAGCCAGCAGCCAAGGGGGAAAAGTAACCAAGACTGTGTAGTGTTCACTTTTTTGGTGCTCTTTTCAGTTCTTTTCATTAGTGTTTCATAGTTCTCATTGTAGATGTCTTTCACTTTTGGTTCAGTTTATTCCTCAGTTGTGTTGTTTGTGGTAGGTGTTATAAATGAGATTGCTTTCTTTTTTTTCTTTTTTTTGGTACAGGGGATTGAACTCACCACCTTGCGCTTGCCATGCAGGTGCTTGTGCCACTGAGCTAAATTCCCAGATTGAGATTGCTTTCTTTTTGTTTTTTTTTCAGAGAATTTGCTCTTGTCTTACAGAAATGCAACTAATTTTTGGATTTTCTTATCCTAAACTTTGAAGAACTTACTATTTTTATTGGAATGTGGGGTTTTCTAAATATAAAATGTCATCTGTAAACAGTGATAATTTGACTTCCTCTTTTCCAGTTGGGGTGTACTTTTTTTCTTTTGCCTAATTACTCTGGCTGGGACCTCTAATAGTGTGTTGCCTAAAAATGGTGAAAATGAGCAGTTTTTGGGAGGGTGTTACTGGGAATTGAACTCAGGACCTTGCACTTGTCACAAAGGCGCTTATGCCACTGAGCTATATCCCCGGCCTCAGAAATGAGCATCTTATATTAAACCTTTAGCCAGGGATACAGCTCAGTGGCACAGTGCCTGCCTGGCAAGTACAATATCATCAGTTTGATCCCTGGTACAAAAAAAAAGCAACTTTTAAAAAATTAATTCTTTAAAATGTATCAATTTGGCCAGTGAATATGTCTGTTCCAAAATTAATCGTAAGTCATTTAGTAAAATGTTTTGGCTTGTTCCTCAAATTACCTGCGATATAACAACCTTTGGATTATAGTTAATTTATAGAACGATCGCTGTACTTAATCTTGAACTTCAGGAAAGAGTAGACACTAATCCATTAATGAGAGTTTTGAATTTTTTTTTGTTACCGATTTTGGGACTTATTTGCTGTTCATGACACCTTTACTAGAATGTGGGAAAGAGAATAAATTAGTTGCAGTTTTTTTCTTGTTACTGCTGTTTACTTAACAGCTAGGAAAGTAATGCACTTTGTAAAGAGCAAGTTGAATTTACTGGGTTTGTGGTCTTTTTCTTAGTGTGGCAAGTGGGGACAACAAGTTACGCCAAAACTGTGTTTGGAGATGTGTGTATGTGATTGACAGAGGATTACTGGCACAGCCTGACAGTGGTGTGCCTGGTGCGGAGTGTCCATTTTCAACTCTTGTCTCTGATTAGGCAAGGCAGACAGTCCTGTCAGATGCTGTGCTTCAGAGTTATAACTGGAGCTGTGAATCTGGCTATATGAGCATTTTCCTAGTAAGCATGAGTGAGTCCCCAGGTTTGCTTTCCAGCATCGCACACACACACATGCACACACACACACAGAGGCACACAATCAGCAAAACCAAAGTTTACCAGTGTCCTGTTTGTGTTTAGGTACTCCTATTCAGAATTCTTTGAAGGACTTGTGGTCTCTTCTTTCCTTCTTAAAACTTAAACCATTTCTTGATAGAGAATGGTGGCACAGAACAATACAGCGTCCTGTTACAATGGGAGATGAAGCAGGACTTAGGTAAGTAATTTCGTAACAGCTGATTTATTAATTCAATTAGACTGTTTACTCTTCTGTTACTATTTTTACATAATTCTGGATTTTAGTCACCACTCCCAAGTTAAGAAACTATGTTTCACATTAAGGAAAACATTTTTTTAAGGAACTAACATTCTCTTTTTTCTTCTGACATTGAGGGGGGAAATGTCAAGATTATGGTATTGAGAAGACATTTCGTACACTTCTGGATTCTCATGTTTTTATCTGGGGACTACTTACTGCTTTTTAGAAATTTGATTTTCATATTTTATGTTTAATTTTCATATTATGGAAGATAGGCTTTTTTAACTTACAAAGAGAAGAAGTTTATTTTGGCTCACATAAGGTAGGATCTTTTTCATATTTTTATTCTTAGAGCATTTAGTAAAGTGCTTGGCACTTCATTGGTGCTTGGTTAGAATTTGAGTATTGAGTAATGTAGTTAACAAGACAATGGAGAATAAAGGTTAATAACTAGAGTAAAAATGGAGAGAAGAGCATAAGAAAAATAGAGACAAGATATAAGAAGATTAAACAATTATAGGTATGGAATTGAAAGGAAATTTCAGTGCACTTGCTACTGTAGAATATTCCTAATTATCAGATTGGATAAAGACCCAAATAAGGAATTAAAAAGAAACTTTAAGCTTATACAACAATAAACTAATATACTTTTTGTTTTTATTTGATTAGCTTATATAAAAGTCAGAAATTAACATAATTATTTACTTTATTTTTGATTAGGCGCTTACAATCCCTAATTAAAAATATAACACTTAGACGAACAAAGACAAGTAAAATTAAAGGAAAGCCTGTTTTGGAGTTACCAGAACGTAAAGTATTCATTCAGCACATTACACTTTCAGATGAAGAGAGAAAGATTTATCAGTCTGTGAAAAATGAAGGCAAAGCTACTATTGGAAGGTATGGTTAAAAAAAAAAAACCCTGTATTATATATCTTTATTTATTTGTTTCTCATTATCCAAATTGCATTGTTTTAGACATGTTATTAGTGATAAAAATCTCAAATATATTGAAAAAAATTTTAACAAATTAATAATTGCAGTAAATGAAATAATAAAGTGATTCACCAGGTAAATAAGTAATCCATTAAGTCTATAAAAAATAAAAAATTACATAAAATATTCCACATTGTTACTCAGAAGACATTGCTTAATTTTGTTTCTGACTTTGTGTCATGGAGGTAGATACATTTTGAAGAGTATATATGTACATATGTACATATATACGTGTGTGTCTGTGTGTGTGTGTGTGCGTGCATGTGAGAGAGAGAGAGAGAAACCTAGTAAGAGTTACATCTTTGAGGGGAATGTGTGTTATCTCACAAATAAGATGAAAAACTACCATAGATTTATCCAACAGAAAGTATGAAGACAGTAAAGATGAAAGTTGCAGAATCACAAGAAAGAAGGAATAGTTGGTAAGGAGTGTCACATAAGCAGAGAGACTCAGAGAAGGCTGTTGAATTTTGTGATTCAAGAGTTGCTGGCATACACTCTCAGGATGAGGTGTGTAGTGAGGTTGTCAGATTATGGAGAAGTAGATTCTGTAGAGATAGGTTATTATTATTATTATTTTTTTTTTTTTACAAAGTTTAGCTTTAAAAAGAAGAAAGTAAGATCATTAGCTTGGATTGATTATTGATTGATAAATCATTTTTTTAATAGTTTCATTTGAGTAACCATGTTTTTAAGAGGAAGACTGTGAAGAGTTTGCAGGTACAGCAAAGAATAAAGCTAATTGGTGAAAAACATGAATCCCAGTATTGAGGGAAATAGTATTAAAGAGTATAGTCAATGGGTTGAGGTAAGGGTATGTATAGAGTCAGAAGTTGAGGAAGATAAACTGAATTTGCAACCACTTTCAAGATGAGTTTTAGTGGCAAAATGCTCTTTGTAGTGTTGAAAACATGTACAGAAACTAGTCAGCAAGACTTCTCAACAAAATGTGGGAATCTGAGAACAGGGATTGACTAAAAAAAGGTAGAATGTGAGTAATTTTGTCTAAGCAAGGTTAGTGGTGTGAGTGTCCACTGGGACCAGAATCAGTAGGAGACAAGTGAAGGCAGAATAGGTCTGTAAAAATAGATGAATCTTCAAAATGTGGAAACTTCAGTGAAGCACGTACAAAGAAGAGTTGGAAGGAACTCAAGAGGTTAGGAAAGAAAGATGTTCCAAGCAGGAAATTTTAGAGTGCCAAATCTTAACAGTGGTAATTGAGAGTTTTTTTCATATTCTTTTAACCAAAATTTATTAAATGCCCAATGTGTACCTGGCACATACATATGTTGAGATACATCAAAATGAAACAAAAAAAATCCCTGCTATCAGGGAATTTATGTTTTAATATGAAGTAACAGTCCGCTGAAAAACATTAAGGTTTGTGCAGGAAAAGCAGAGAAATAAGGGATAAAGTAATGCTGAAGCTATTTTCATAAGATACTAAGGGACGACCTCCTTGAGATCTAAAGGAGATTGGGGTTGAGGGGTAGTTGAAGCAAGGTTGAATTGGGGTATTTGTGGTAAACTTTATGGAAAAAGACAAGTGTAGCTGGATAGTATGAGCAAGCAGGAAAGTAGTTAGGGTATTAGAGTTGTCAGGTTGTGAATGAGGATTGTATAAGGCATTGTGGCATATTTCAGGAACTTTAGCTTTTACTCTTCATGAGATAAAAATCTTGAAGTTTGAGCCAAGAGAGTGACATAATTGATTTACATTTTGAAAGGGTCAGTCTGTCTGCTTACTCAAGTTTGAACTGTTGAAGAAGGTCCTAAATAGGGAAACCGGTGCCAGTAATCACAGTAATACATGATAATGGTTTTTACCACTGTAGTGGTGATGAGAAGTGTGAGAAATGGTTGGATTGTGTTGTATTTTGAAAATAGAACCAATAGAACAGGTTGAGCGATATGTTACTGGTTATGAGAGAAGAATCGTAACTCGAAGGTGTTTCACCTACATGACTAGAAGGATAGAATTGTCATTTCAGAGTCAGAATTTTAGGAGGATCAGAGTTTTTAAGATATGATCAGAAACTCAGTTTTGGACATAGCAATCATGAGATGCATCCAAATGACAATGCCAGATAGTTGGATATTAGAGTAGTGTTCTCAGTTGGATACACAAATTTGAAAATCGCCTCTGTTATAGATGGTAGTTGAACCCAAGAGACTGAATGTGGTCATCTATAGGAGTGAATAAAGTTAAAGAAGAGGTCTGACAAGCTGCAAGTGGCTGGTGAAGTAGGATGAACTTCTGTGCTAACACTTGGTTTGCAGCAGGTCCTCTGAAGAGATCCTTTAACTGAAATGTGGAGGATGGTAAGACGCAGTCACTCCAGGGAATGGTAGTTCGGGTGCTGACAGAGGTTATTCCATTTGAAACAGTGTTCTATTTGAAATACTTTTTTTAGTACCCCATACATTTATTGAGCGCTTAATAGCTGTTTTCCATGTGTTTTAAGTATATTAATTCACAACAGTTTTATCAATTCAGTATAATATTAACCACATTTTATAGATTGGGAAGCCGAGGCACAGAACTGTTAGGTGACTGTTAATGTCACACAGCTAGTGAATGACAGAGCTGGTGTTTAAACTCCAGCAGTTCAATTCTAGAGCTCATAAGTTTAACATTTGCATTATGCTGTCTATTCCTTGCATTCTGGAGATTTCAGGAATGTGCCATAAAAACACTAGATTGATAACAGTAGCAGATTCATATGTAGCACTTAACATAGCCCAGGTGATATAGGGGAATGAAACTCCCGACCTGCTATGTCCGCGAGCTCGTGTTCTCTAAAATCGAAGAATGAATTTTAGGAACAACAGAGGTGGAGAGTAGAGTATATTTATTGAGCGAAAGAAAGCTTCTGTCTGAAGAGAGACAGAAGGGGTCCCGAGCAAGCGGGTTGCCAAGGTTGCTATTTTTATAGAGTAAAACCATGGGTTCAAGGTGAGAGAAGAGTGGGAGCTCATAAGGCAGATGGGCATAAGGTGGGACATAACTATAGTTAGCCAATAAGATCAGTAGTTCAGGTAAAATTGATTACATTAGGGACAAATGGGAAGCGAGTCATGTAGAAAACGGGAATTCTTACAGAGTAATGATTCTTACAGAGTAATGACTCCTTCCTAGGGAGATGAACTATTTAGGGTATCAGTCCTCAGGATATGGGTGCATTTGTATGGTCTTCTGACTTGAGGCCTGGTCCACAGCAGGAGGCGTCAGCTTCCCTGGCAGTTTCCAGGTGTCTGCACTGGCTCTATTGAGGACCTAGCCCTGTCTCACTGCCTATAATATTTTTGACTAACTCAGCTTCCTGCAACACAGGCACAGTTCTGAATTCTTTAAATGCAGTAGCTTTTAAAAAATACAACAGCCCTATGAGCTATTTACATTAACTGTGTAACTGTTTACAACTGAGGAAGCTCAGGGCCCACTGAGTTAAGCAGCCCTTCTGAGGTTACCTAGTTAAATTGGCAGAATCAAGCTTTAAATTCACAAGTCTGGCTCTCTTGACCATTGTATTTTATTTCCTCTATCACTTTAATAGTTAAATATCAGATTGGCCAGATATATAATTAGATCACCAATTCTTCAGAATCTGTAGTGTTACTATATCACTGTATTTTGTGTTGAATATTTCTGTGGAAAAGCTTAATTTTGTTTTTGTTTCTGTAAAGTCCTGTAGTTTAACCAGGAACCTCTCTGTTGACATTTCCTGCAACTTTGAATTTGTACTTTTTTCCCGTTCCCTTTCTTGGAAACCTTACTTTAATTACTGTTTTTTTGTTCCATTTTATCGCTATTAGATGGCTTTTGTCTTCTTCCAGGGTATCGTCTTATTTCTAATATTTTTTTATCTTCTAATTTTGGTTTTCTCTGTCCTGTTTTCCTCATCCTTTCCTATGTTTTTGTCAGTAACTAGCCTTTTTAAATTCTGGTTTCAGTGTGAATTGCCCTTCTCTGATGGTTATGGTTCATTCTTCTTTTTCACATTCTCAAGCTTTATGAGTTTGTATTTCATCTCTGCTTTTTTTTTTCAAAGCTTTCTGTTTTTGCCTTAAGTATTTTTTTAAGTAGAAATTATTTTATTGAGTGATGGCAATAACTCATGCCTTCCTGGAGTGATGGCAATCATGGCAATAACCTTGATCGTAATTTTATTTGTTTTGTGGCAACACTTTTCTGGTGAGTTTTTTTTCACTGTCCACTTTGTTCTGTGCTAATTATTACTCTATGTTTGACTATCTTGAGTTATTTTTGGATTAACTATTTGATTGTAAAGAGTCATATGAAAGTTATACAATGTCCCAGAGAAAAATCCTAGTTTACATTTGAGTTTTTGTAAATTTTTTTAGTGCTCATGTAACGGAAATCAAAAGCATTAAGGTTGTTTTCAAGGTAGATGCTGTGCCTGTTGCCTTTTTCTGGAAACATAGTATATCTGTATGTTTCTTTGGTCTCTACTTTTTGGTGTAAAATTGTCCAAGGAAGCTCCAGGTATCACATAGATGCTTTGTTTCCATTTTTGCCCAAGAGATATTGATTTTTCCATCAGGGTATCTTATATTTTGAAGAATTGTTACCTGGCAGGGCTGTCTGAGATCTACAGTCATCACTGTGAAGCTTTTATATCTGACCTTTACTGCAGTTCTTACTGGTTTCTTCTATATTGTACCTTATTGTTATAAATCTCTTAGGAGTTTGCTTTTCTGTTTTTCAGAGAAACTGATTATCAGTGAAACCATTTAGAAGATTGCATAATATTTGGCATTTTTATCTCTAGGTATTTTCTATTTTTTCAGACTGCTGAAGGTGCTTTTAATTTGTATTTCCCTCCTTGCTTGTTATTTGACATTTTACCCTTTGTACTTATTGAATATTCATTTACATTCTTTGGTAGTGTCTTGTCAGGTCTTTTTTTTTTCCTCCCCAAATCCATTTTATTTCAAAGTCATCAGGTCTTTTGTCAACAATTTAATTCTGTTATTTTTCTTTCTTATTGAGTTTAATAATTCTTTATGTATTTTAAATACTAGCGTTTTGTCACATAGCATATATTTTCTCCTATTATGCTGCTTGTTACTTCATTTTTAAAAGGTATACTTATAAAAAATGTACTTAAAAGATAACACAGAAGTTTTAAAAGTAAAACTTCTGTGTTATCTTTTTAATAAGTACATGTTTGTAATACATAATGGCCACATTCCTCCTGTAAGTTTGTATATGTATACAACGCATCTTAATTTTTTTTTTTTTAAATCCCTTTTACGTCTCTTCCCTCTCCACTCTGTTGGTCCCTTTCCCATATATGAAAGATCTCACTATTTCCTATTATCTTTTGTTCTGCTCTTTATTTTGGGTTCCCTCATAAGAGAAGTGATGTGATACTTAAGCTTCTGTGTCTGATTTATTTCACTTAACATTTTTTTCTCAGAATACATCCATTTTCTTATAAATGACTCCTTCCTTTTGGCAGAGAAGTACTCCATAGTGTATAAATACCACATTTTCTTTATCTATTCATCTGTTGATATAGGCCACTTCCAAGATATTGCTGTTGTGAATTGTGTTGTTGTAAACACAGGTATGCTTGTATCACTGTAATGTGATGTCTTTAACTCCTTTGGGAAGATAGTTAGAAGAGGAATAGTTGGGTCAAATGGAATTTCTTGTTTTAATTTCTTGAGGAATCTCCACATTGATTTCCATAATGATTGTACAAGTTTTTATTTCCACCAAAAATGAAGCCAATTTGGTCTATGTAATGAGTTTTTGAAGACCAATCTGAACTACATAGTGAGATCTTGTTTCAAAAAGCAGAAAAGAAAAAGAAAAAAGGAAAAAAAAAAAAAGAATTCAACTAATCCATTGTGAACTGGGCTTCTCTCAGCATTTTTTAAATTATTTTTTCAATCTCATCGCTTGTTACTGGATTATTTAAGGTTTTTATATCATCTTGATTCAGCCTGGTAGTTTGTATGTATCTAGTAATTTAATTATCTCTTTTTTTAAAGTTGTTTCTATTTTTTTATTTTAAAGACAATAAAACAAAACAGTACAGTACAAAGTAGGTCAGAACAAAATAATGCAAGTGACACAGGACTTCAAAACAAGACAACAGGAAATCAACAGTGGCTACCATAATTGCCTCTTGTTTTCTTGGAAATAGGTGCCCATATCTTTCACACACAATAAATTCAAGCAAAACCAAATAGTATAAAACTAGTCAAAAGAATAAAAAGCTTTACAAGCCTTCAAAACCAGCCAATAAGAAAATCAACAGTGGCTACCATAATAACTCTCTTGTTTTCTTCAAAATATCTATCCATACCCTTCACACATACTGAAATCAAGTAGTAGAAAACAGACTAAAACCAATAAAAACAAAGAATAAAAGCATTATTGGACTTCACAACAAGATGATAGGAAATCAGCAATGGCTACCGTAATGTCTTACTTCTTCACATATAATAAAATCAATTCTTATAAACTGTTTAGGAGAAGGTCTAGTTATGTGTAAGCCTATACATGTGCATTTCTCTTTTCTGTATTACAGGGAAAAATAAAACAAAGCAAAATACAAGAAAAAAAAGAAATAATAGAGACAAACAAATAACAATAACAAAGAGCCCAAAACAATGACATTATAGCTTTCAAAACAAAGTGGTAGGAACATAACAAAGGTGTTATTTTGCATAGTTATCTTCAAAAAAGTTATTCAGATTACCAGGTACAGGCATGCAAAATTGATCTAGTCCTGTGAATGTTAACTGTTTTGTTCTAAGAACTAATAGAATTATTAGTGCCTTCATCTTTAGTCTTAAATGTTTATATGCAAATTTGTATCTTTTTTCCTTTCCTTCTTTTTTCCTTTTCCCTGAGTTATTTTTCCCCTTTGAGCAGTTCCTTACCCCTTCACAGTATTTTTTGAAGATTTTGTGTCTTACTTACTCTTTCTGTTTTGTATACTAGGGAGACAATACGGTATTCACACATGTAAGTTTGATTTATTATATTTACGCATATGGTCTCAAGTTGTATCCATTTACCTATAAAAGCCTCAATGTGATCCTTCTTTATAGCTAATACTCCATTGTATAAAAATACCACATCTTGTTTATCCATTCCTCAGTTGATGGGCCTTTGGGTTGTTTCCAAGATCTGGCTATTACCATTGTGCTACTATAAACATGGGTGCACATGTATCACTGTGGTATGATGTTTTCAGTTCTTCTGGGAATATGCCTAGAAGTAGAATAGCTGGGTCAAATAGGACTTCCAATCCCAGATTTTTGAGGAACCTCCAGACTGATTTCCACAGTGATTATACCAGTCTGCACTCCTACCAACAGTGCAGAAGAGTTCCTTTTTCCCCAAAGCCTCTCCAACATTTATTATTGGTGGTTTTCTTGATCCTGGCCATTTTTCTAGAGATGGAATCTCAGTGTTGTTTTAATTTGCATTTCTGTAATGACCAGTAATTTGAACATTTTTTCATGTATTTATTTGCAGTTTGTATTTCTCCATCTGAGAAGTGTGTATTCATCTTGGATGCCCATTTTTGAATTGGGTCTTTGAATTTTGGAGGCCTGATTTTTAACAAATTCTTTATATGTTCTAAATAAAAGTCCTTTGTCTGAGGAACAGTTGATTAAGATTTTTTTCCCAATTTGTGGATTTTTCTTTTCACTCTGTTGGAGATCTATTTTGACATGCAAAAACTTTTTAATAAGAGGAGATCCCAGTTGTTGATTCCAAAAAGTATTCCTGTTCAGTTTGATTTTTGTTCATGAATTCTCTGCCTACTCCTATGTCTTCAAGATTTCTACCTAGTTTGTCTTCCAGCAGATTTAGTGTTTCTGTTTTAATATTTAGATCTTTGATCCATTTTGGCTTTAGTTTGGTACATGATGATAGGCGTGGGTCTAGTTTTAGTTTTTGGTATATGAAAAGACAGTTTTTCAAACACCACTTATTAAAAAGGCTTATCTTTCTTCCAGTGAACGTGTTTGGCCCCTTTATCAAAGATAAAGTGTCTGAGTGTGTTGGTAGTTGTAGTCTATCTTCTAATCTAGTCCATTGATCTTCAGGTCTGTTTTTATTCCAGTACCATGCTGATTTTATCACAGTAACTTTGTAGTATAAGTAAGGATTTTGATGCCTCCTGCCTTGCCTTTGTTGCCCAGAATTGCCTTTGCTATTCTAGGCCTCTTCTGGTTTCAGGTGAATTTTAGAAATGATTTCTCTAGATCTGTGTGATATGCTAATGGTATTTTGATTGAAATTGCATAAATCTGTATAACAGTTTTGGGAGAATGGTCATTTTCACAATGTTTGTTTTTCCTATCCATGAACAAGGAATATCTTTACATTTTCTGAGATCTTCAATTTTTTTTTTCAGAGTACTGTAATTTTCACTATATAGATCTTTTACTTCCTTTGTTAGATTGATTCCTAAGTATTTTATTTTTGGGGGTACTATTGTGAGGGGTGTGGTTTCTCTTATTTCTCTCTCAGTGAGTTTGTTGTTTGTGTACAATTGCTATTGATTTTTTGAGTGTTAACTTTGTATCCAACTACATGACTGAATTTGGTTATTACATCTGGAAGTCTTTCAATGGACTTTTGGGGGTCTTCTATGTAACATATCATGTCATATGCAAATAATGATAATTAACTTCTTTCTTTCCTGTCCTTATTCCTTTTATTTCTCTTGTCTAATTGCTCAGACTAATGTTTCCAGCACTATGTTGAGTAGGAGTGGTGACAATGGGCAGCTTTGTCTTGTTCCTGATTTTAGAGTGAAAGCTTTCAATTTTTGATCATTTAATATGATGCTGGCTATTGGTTTGTCATAAATAGCTTTTACCAGATTGAAGTAAAGTCCAATTTTCCTTAGGGTTCTTACCATGAGTGAGCTTTATCAAAAGCTTTTTCTGCATCTATTGAAATGATTATGTGATTATCTTCAGCTCTATTGATATGGTGGATTACGTTTATTGATTTGCGTATGTTGAACCATCCCTGCATTCCTGGGATGAATCCCACTTGGTTGTGATGTATAATCTTCTTGATAACTTGCTGCATCCTGTTTGCTAGTATTTTATTGAGGATTTTTTCAGGCTTTCAGCTTACACCACACAGCCCACTGAAACTCCTCAGCCACTTAGGATCACTGGGCAGGGCCCAATCAGGAATCTGTTAGATTATTATGGCGCAGTAGAGAAGCAAAAGTACAAAATGAACAGGTTTATTGAGGTGAGGAGGTAGGAAGGAGCACACAACCTATGGCGGCTGGGCTGTCTCCTTTCCGGAATATGGGATATGGGGCATATGTAACCTTTGACAGGGGATGGTGCTTAAGGCAGGCATTGATGACCTGTGAGGAGCTGATTTGGATTTACTGTGCCTGCAAACAGGAAAGGGAGTTGGAATTAGGGCTGAAGAAGAAGCAGGAAGTGGTAGGCATTCCCACTTTGGCCTTCCACCGTGTTAGACCACTGCCATAATTGTACAGTAATTTATACTAGGGCCTTTCAGAACCGAGTGATGTTTGGGATGCTGGGTGGGGCCCTACCTGGTTCCCAGCAAGGTAATGAGGCTACACAGTTAGGTAGAATTCACTGTGCAGGCCTTAATGCTTATACCATTCTGTGCATGTCTTTTGAATTCTCCCATTTTATTGGAGTATAGGTTCTCAAAGTGAGACAGAAAAACAAACCACTCTAGGACCACTCCACCTCCAGCGACTCAACCCTGAGCCCTGCTTGTCATATGATATTATATTCGTACTTTGATCTTAACTACAAGAATACAACAACCTCTGTTCCTTGCTGCACTTCTCTTCTGTTTCCTGTGTGAGATCTCACTCCCCGTATACACCTTGCTATACACCCTTCTTCCCTGTCCTCTGGGAGCTGCCTCACAGCCCCTTGCTACCTGACTCCCCTGCCTATGGAGGCTGACCAGGTGTTCAAAATTATAAACATGTCACCTTGAAGTAACTACTTTTGTTTGACTCATCCTTTTCCT
This sequence comes from Dolichotis patagonum, assembly GCA_004027295.1. Taxonomy (NCBI): domain Eukaryota; kingdom Metazoa; phylum Chordata; class Mammalia; order Rodentia; family Caviidae; genus Dolichotis; species Dolichotis patagonum. The sequence goes on from PVJX010001538.1 coordinate 28,123, forward strand.
GCCACAAACTCTATATAACAGCTTCCCCAATCCAGATTCCAGATTTGGGCCTCAGATTTTGGAGTACTAAACTCCTCTGTAGCAAAATAAAGAGCTCCCTCTACTTTGAGTGCAGCCCAATGATTTCCTGTGTCACCAATAAATCTGACTTTGCTGTAACATTTGGTAAAATCTAAAATTGCTGTAACAAAAGTAGTTACTAATAACCTTCTAGATTTTGTCAGAGACCATTGTGAATTTGTTTTTCATTTTTAATTGCATTTATTTGGTTCTAGTCTTTTGGGGTTTTTTTTGGTACAGTTTGTGGAGGGTTTGCCTGTTGTGTTTACTTTTTAAAGAACCACTTTTTTTACTCTTTGTGTCTTTGTGGTTGTTTTAGCCCCAATTTTATTAATTTGTTCTCTGACTTTTATAATTTCTTTCCTTCTACTAGTTATGGATTTGGATTGTTCTTGTTTTTCTAGAATCTTGAGTTACATCATTACATTATTTGGGTTCACTGTTTCTCTGATGGTGGCATTTGCAGCTATGCACTTCACTCTTTCATTGTGTTCCATAGGTCCAGGTACGTTATATTGGCATTATCATTTGATTTTTGGAAATAATTTCGTCCTTGATTTCATGATCCATTCATTATTTAAGAGAGTATGATTTAATTTCTGTGTGTTTGCACAATTTCTGTACTTTGTTTTGCCATTGATTTCTAGTTTTGTTGTACTATGATATAATATGCATGAGATAATTTTGATTCTTTAGTATTTACTTAAGCATACTATTTGGGTTAACATGGTCTATTTTGGATAAAGTCTCATGGGCTGAAAAGAATATGCATTCTGTATTTGTTAGATGGAATACTGTAGATACAGTGTCTGTCAAAGTTTGGTCTAAATCTGATTTCTTTGATTTTTTTTTTTTTTAGTGTATCTGTTTATTTGTGATAATGGGGTATTGAGTTCCCTATTACAGTCATATTGGCATTTATATGATTTTTCATGTCCATTAATGTTTTGTTTTATGAAGTTGGGCATACTGGTGTTTGGTACATACATGCTTATAATTGTTACCTCTTCCCATTTGAACTGTTCTCTTAACCCATATGTGATGACCTTCTTTTGCCTTGTCTGTTTAGTTTTGGCTTGAAATCCACTGTATCTGAAATTAGGATAGCTAACTCCTGATTTTCCAGGTTCTCATTGCATAGAATAATGTCTTTCATCCTTTGATTTTTTTAGTCTGTGAATTTCTTCTTGGATTAAATATGTTTCTTATATATTGCATATCATTGGGTTTTGTTTCTTGATCTATTCTGCCAATCTTTCTCTTTGAATTGCAAATTGGGACCATGTACACTGAGAGTTATTACTTAAAAGTGTTGATTTCCAGGTGTTTTGCTTTTCTTTTTCCTCTTTAACTGCTCAGTCTGCTTGGTATATCTGTTCTCTTAGATTTTTGACATTGTTGGCATTGTTACCTCTTTCTAGGATAGCCTTGAGAATTTTTTACAGTGCTTGTTTGGTAATAACGAATTTCTTGAGATGCACTGTGTTATGAAAATTATTTTTTCATCAATTTTGAAAGACAGTTTTGTGAGACACATAAGTCTGGGTTGGTAGTTCTTATCTTTTAGGGCTTGAAATATTTTATTCCAAGCTCTCCAGGCCTTTAAGGTTTGTGTTAAAAAAAAGTCTGTTGTAATTCTAATGAGTTTACTTTCATAAGTGCTTAATTCCCTTTCTCTAATCTTAAAAGAAACCCTTTTGAGATTCTTTCCCTGTGTTGAACTTGTAGGATTTTGTCTATGATGTTGATATAGGGGAAGTGAAACTCCCCATTTACTATATGTCCAGTATGAGTTCATGTTCTCTAAAATTGAAGAATGAATTTTAGGAACAATGGAGGTTAAGAGTAGGAACATTTATTGAGAGAAATAAAGATTCTGTCTGAGAGAGAGACAGAAGGGGTCCTGAGTGGTTTGCCAAAGATTGTATATTTTCTCAGGATTTTTATAGAATAAAACTATGAGGTAAGGCAGGTCTAAAGTTGTGGAAAACTGGGAATTTGCAGATGAGCATGAGGTGGGACAGAACTGTGGTCAACCAATAAGATTAATAGCTCAGGTAACATTGATTACATTGGGAATAAATGGGGAAGAGAGTCATGTAGCAGGCGAGCATTCTTAGCAGTGACTCTTCCCTAGGGATTGGAATGGTGACTCCTTACTTTTCAAGGTGATCCAGATTTAATCCCTAAGGATTATCCGTAAGGGTGTGGTTACTTTTGTTTTGCCTTCTGTCTGGAGATCTGACCCACTGCAAAAGATGTGCATCTCCTTCAAGGTCATCAGACATCTGGTCCTCTGTGCCGGCTTCTTTGAGGGCCTAGCCCTGTCTGCCTGCCTATGTAATATTTCTAACTGGTGCAGCTGCCTGTTACAATGTGACATCAAGAGTTTTAATTATGGCTATTGTATGTCCCTCACTTATCTGTATGTTTAATTCTTTCCCTAGATTTGGAAAGCTTTCTGGTATTATTTCTATAAACAGGCTTTTTATGCCATTTGTGCTAACTTTTCATTTTTCACTTATTCCATTGAATCTTAGTCTTTTTGCAATGTCTAGTAGTGGTTGGATCCATTTTTCATGTTCTTTTGTTTTTAAGGTATCTCTGAGTAATTGGACTTTGAAAGCATCTCTATCTTCTAATTCTAATATTCTTCTGCAGTCCATAAGTTTAGTATATAGAAATATCTTGGTTTCCCAAACACTTCTGTTTGTAACAATTCAGTTTACAAACAGGAGCATTCGGCAAAAATTTGCTTCTGTTTACAAACTCCCACGTTAGGTGATGAACACAAACATGGCTGTCTTCCCCAGAATCACAGAATGAATTAAATTCATGAGCTGAGGTTCCCCTGTAATTTTCAAACTTCCCAATTTCTTTCTGAAATCGGTTCAAGAACTATAATTCTTTGCTAAACTGCTCGTTCAAGTTTAATATGATTTAGTTTAGCTCAGCTAGCTTTTTAATTGTCTTTTATAAATTCCCTGATGGCTTTGTGTATGGTATCCATTATCTGTTAGTTGTATCTTCTGTGAGCCTGCCACACACCTTTATTGATCTGTTTTTTAATCTCCCCTGTTATCTGTTCAAATAGATCTGCTTTGTGGTTTTTACTTTTCTTTGTCCTAGATGCCTCTTTTGAGGATTTTGGAGTTTGAGGGGCTGTTTTGTTGCCCTGCTGTCTCATGTTTCTGCTGTTTTTTTTCATTTGTTTGGTTTGGTTTTGTTTAGGTTTGTGGGTACTTATAGCCTTGATTGGGACTTCGTTGATAGTGTGGAAATCTCTTTCATCGTTTGTTTTTCAGTGATGCCCTGTGGGTGTGGCTAATGATAGTCCTTTGCTTCTGTCTCAACATCTCAACAGTAACCGCCTGTTACTTTGGGAGGGGACGATATGGTGTAATTGGCCCAGCACTCAGTTTTCCAGGAATGGACTGCAATATTGTTAATGTCAGGAAAGTATTCACATATTGGTATATAAACAAAACCTATTAATAGCAACAATTATGGGACCCTGGCAGTGTCAAGTAACTCAGCAACAGTAATATCATCCAAGACAAACTGGATTTTAATATACCAGAAGTACGGATAACATATCAATCTTAATAACCTTAAAAAATAAATCTGTAATTATAGTATAATTATAATATTATAGCATAAATACAGCAACTAAGTGCGACCTTCAGTAATGATGAAAAATACCTTCAGTAATGATGAAAAAAATTTCAACAGTGATACCATAGTTAACTATTTAAATAATAATAAAGCCTAATTTTAATATCTTTATAGGATAGTGAAAGTGAAACTTTGGGAGCTTTAGATCCCCCTTTCCTACTGTCATTGTCATTGTCATCATCATCATCACATTTGGGATCTGTAAAGATTGCACTCATTGAGGGTAGTTGATACATGTGCGTGATGCATCTCCTGTTCTCCTCCCAGGTATTTTAATGAAGGAACTGTCCTTGCACACTATGCTGATGTCCTCGGTCTTTTGCTTAGATTGCGGCAGATTTGTTGTCACACTCACCTTCTTACAAATGTAGTGGCATCCAGTGGTCCTTCAGGTAAAGAAGTATGATTGGTTCATACTATTACATTTGTTAGAGATATTTAAATCTAAATGAGAAATTTTTTATAGTGCCTAAATTTGATTTGTGATTTTGTTCATGAAATAGACATTAACTTTTTTTAATGAAAGACTGAGTGGTAAATACTCGCAAACATTTTTTACCAGTGAAATAGAATTCTGAGTTCTTTTCAAGATTTTCAGTGAAAATTTTCAGTGAATTTACATGAAAGTTTCACTTTGGAGCTGCCTTTTCTTCTGTGCTAGTGTGGGCAAACCGTATTATAATGAAAGTTTCTGTATAAATTATGTGAGTTGATTATTGTCTTCTGAATGTTTCTTGAAATTTCAAATTTAAACTATGTTATGATGACAAGATGAAAGACTACCTATGTGGTAATGGCAAAGATATGTAAAGTAGATTAACTTGTCTAGTCACGTTACAAATCTTGCTCTGGAATTAATTTTCCAGCCTTTTCTCTAGGAAATGATACACCTGAAGAACTGAGAAAGACATTAATAAAGAAGATGAAGCTGATTCTGAGCTCTGGTTCAGATGAAGAATGTGCAGTTTGCCTGGATTCTTTAACATTTCCTGTGATAACACATTGTGCACATGTATTTTGTAAACCTTGTATTTGCCAAGTCATTCAGAATGAGCAGGTTAGTTGTTTGCTCAGTATAGGTTCAGTGTTTGGTGGAAGCACCTTTCTTTAATGTAAGGGAAAACTGAAGTGTAAAAGAGTATTTATGACTTCAATTTAATAATGCCCTTTAATGGTTGATTATTCCAGTAATTTAATAGGTGATACATCTCTTAAGGTTTTGTAACAGAGAAAGGCATTATTTTGGAGGCATTGTCTTATAGTCAGTAATCCCAATTTAACTGTTTGATCATTGCTGTCCAATAAATATAATAATGCGAGACACAAAAGTAATTAAAGTTTTCTAATGATTTTACAAAGTAAAAGGAAATACAAAATTAAATTTTATCATACAGTTTAATTTAGGCCAATATATCTAAGATAAAAGTATTAATATAATATGTTATACTTTCTACATTATGTTTAAAATAAGTTCAAAATCTGGTAGTATTGTATGCTTGCTTGGCCACACTTCAGAAACTTGGCACATGGATATGTGCTATAATACTGGACAAATAGGTCTGGATTCTTTTATGTGGTAAAATATTTTGAGGTTTAAGCAGCCCAGCAAGTACAAAAGCTTTTTCTTACCATTTTCAATTAATACATATAGAAAAGTATACAAATTATAATTATATAGTTTACTGAATTATCATAATGTGAACATGTTCATGTAAACTATTATGCAAGTCTCCTTTTATCCTCTTTTAATCTTTAACCCTCTCCTTCCCAATAAGTAACTCCATTGTACTAATTTCTAACATAGTTTCACAATCTTTTTTTATTGTGGTGGTGTTTGGTATTTAGTTATTTAAGATGTAATCTCATTTTGTTAGTAGGTATAATAGATGTTGCTTTGAATGAACCTGACAGTATTTAGCCTATCTGATAGCTTTATTAGCTGTTGTAAGCTTTATTAACTATTAGCTTAACAAGCCATTGAGAAAAAAATTTTTCATGAAGAACAGTTTTTTTATTCTGAATAAATATGGCTCATAGTTTGTTTTTTTTTAATATAGCCACATCCTAAATGCCCTTTATGCAGAAATGATATTCATAGAGACAATCTATTAGAATGTCCTCCAGAAGAATTGGCAAGTGACAGTGAGCAAAAGTCTAATGTGGAATGGACATCCAGTTCAAAGGTAAAGTACATATGAAAGCATTTTAAGTATTTGCTTTATATTTATATAAAGCAATATATACCATGTAACCAAAGAGTATTTCTACTTTTAATCTCATCATTCAAATATAATTTTGGTGGCTACCCAAAGTTATCACTTAGGGCTTTATAAGTGATACATTTGGGAGGAAAAAGAAAGTTCAGACTATCACATTATTCTTTCAGTGTTTATATTTTTTTAAATTAGTCTTTCATTTTTGCCTTTTAGTTAAGGTAATGGTGGGCTCTTTCTCTTAAAATTTTGGGATTTGATCAGTGCAAGTGATACATGGAGATACCACTCTAAACCACATTAATATGTGTAATTACTACATGTTAATTTTATACTTTTTAAAAATGACAGATTGCATTTACTTTCCTAGTCCAAAAATAGAATCTGATGGCTATCTTATTTTTTTCAGATTAATGCTCTAATGCATGCTTTGATTGAATTAAGGAAGAAGAATCCCAACATAAAGAGTTTAGTTGTTTCTCAGTTTACAGCATTCCTGTCTTTAATAGAAACACCGCTTAAGTGAGTTCAACAGTGATTTTCACTCTGAGTAAAAGGGTTTTATACATGTGTATTGCTTTTTATACTTAAACCTATTTTACCAAGTTTAGTCATTTCATCCATTTAAAATGATTTTCAGAGTCAGAGAATATTTACCAAGTTTAGGATTTTAAAGATAAGTCCTGAATTTATTAGAAAAAGGTAGACTGCCTTGGCTGCCATATTAGAAGGGCTCAGGAAACATTTGTTGAAGTAAATTAGTGAAGGCTGGGGGTATAGCTCACTGGGAGAAAATGTGTCTACGTGCAAGGCCTGGGATCCAGTCCCCAGAACCACAAAGATAGGTAGATTAGTGAAAGAGTTTATTGTACTAGTATTCCTGTTGAACACTTTGTACTGTAGTAAATGCTACCCATCTCTTCCTCATTAGAGCCTCTGGATTTGTGTTTACTCGTTTGGATGGTTCCATGGCCCAAAAGAAGAGAGTTGAATCAATTCAGTGTTTTCAAAACACTGCAGCAGGATCTCCAACTATAATGCTACTGTCCTTAAAAGCAGGTGGAGTTGGTTTGAATCTTTGTGCAGCTTCTCGAGTGTTTTTAATGGATCCAGTAAGTAGTTCTGTAAACTTTTCAAAATGTTATTACTTCATCAAAAAAGTAAAAGACAAAAACTATTTAGTAAATACTTTCATTGTTATAACTGTGAAACTTCTTAAGCAAACTTTTGAAATGGATGATTTACTAAGTGTATATTGAGGGCATTCTCTTGTGAGGGAGGGAACATGATTGTCCCAATTTTATAGATGAGGAAACTGAAGCACAGACCAACATTGTACACTTCATATTAGTAAAGCCAGATTGAAGCATCTGTGTTCTTGCACACTATTATGCTGTGCTATTCTGCTCTCCTCTGTGTACAGAATAAATCTCTGTTAACTGTAGTCCTGTAAGACAATGGTTCATGCAGCCAACAGATGATGAGAGATCCTGCTTTTGTCAGGATGTGGTAACAGGCACTGGGAATCTGACTATGCATGAGGTAGACTAGATGGCTACTATCATGGTCCTAGTGGTCTCAAGCTTTAATGTGCTTAAGAATTAGAATTTTAAACCTCTTTCTTTAGAGATTCAGGGGTTCTTAGATGAGATTCAGGAAGATTCATTTGAAACATTTCATCACAGGTGTTCATGTTCAGGGTCACAATTTGAGACGCTATGATTAATGGAATGTTCTAGATAAATTTCAGGGCCTAATACAATCCAGTCACTTGTGGTTGTGCAGTATAACCCTAGAGGTAGAATGAAAGCTAAAATTCACTCAACTTACCCAGCAGTGTGACTTAAATCAGCATCCACATAGGAGCATGGTTTTTTGGGCTCATCAAGGGGCTGTAAAGATTCTGAACTAATTTAATTTTTAATGTATACTAAGTACACTTCAGGCTAAAGGCAATCCTTCGCTATTTCTGTGCATTCATAGATTTAAGATTTGTGATTTTAGCTTGTTGCTAGTAACTTGGAAGATTCATAAGATGGAAGCTTCCCCTACTCTGCTGAGGGTAACCTTCTCAGTGAGATTACAGTTGGAGTCACATCTAAGTTTTCACTGATGGCAACAGTCTACATCTGCCTCTGTGCGGTAGAGGAAGTTTTAAATCTTTGTTAGTTTTGCGGTTATTATTTTGAAAAACTATATAACTGTAGTTCCATATTAACCCAGTGATAGTCCTATAAGTTGACTTTTAGAACAAATTTCCAAATTATTGTTCTTTCTCTTGCTGATAATCTTAGTAGTGGAAACAGAAGAGGCTGCTATATCAAAATAGAATAATTGGTATTATAAAGTTGAGCAGAGACTCAACTCTTCAGCAGGTTAGTTTTACAAAACATGGTCAGAATGTTTCAGCAGTTTTATTGTATGTTGTCTCATTGAATATACAAAGCTTTACAGTGTTTTTAACTCCAATAGTCAGGAAAAAAATTGCTCAGGAAGTCTTTTACATTTTCATAGAGCACTATTAAAGAGTTTGGGATTTTGATGTGCATTATGAGCTTCTAATGAAGCTAAATTGCTTCATGTATACTAAGTGTACATGTGAGAATGTGAGAATGGAAACTGTGAGTTTTATTGGATCTCTGATAGTCATATGAGATGTATATTGCCATATTATTAGGTTGCTGAATAAAGTGCAGGCAACAGGGAAAAAATGTATGTATAAAATACAAAATATTCACAATATACCTGTTAGTTTCAAAAAGTCATAAACTAAGTATATTCTTAGATTCAACTTCTATACTGAAGAGGGACCTGAAATTCAAATCACAAGTTAATAACAAAGCCATCTCTCTTTCTAGACCCCAAAAGAACTTAAAATAGATAGTAGCAGTTAATCTGAGTAAGAATTGTATTAAAAACCTATCACATGTATGTGCATCTCTGATTTTGTTCGTGTTTTCAGTTGGTACTTTGCTATATACATGTACCTTTTCCCAAAAATACTTTGTTTTCAGCTTCAAGAATCATCCTCTTAGTTCCCATGTAAAATTTCATGATCCTTATTCTTGCTGTGATAGTATTTAAAAACCATTTGGCTGGTTTTTTCCCAGCAAACTCTGTATTTTGGTGTCCCCTCCCCCGCTTATTTTTTGGTGGTGCTGGGGATCAGGTGTAAGACTGCTGCTAAATTTTTTATTCTGAGACAGTGTCTTGCTAAGTTGCCCAGGCTGGACTCAAACCTGTGATTCTCTTGCCTCGGCCTGACAGAGTACTGGGATTACAAGTTCATAGCACCATCATTTTATTCTTTAGTTTAAGATAATCCTTATGACTGTGTCTTATGTTAACTACCAAATAATTACTTTTTGAGCTCAGTTTCAAAGTCAAAACTGACTTCAAATGCAGGTACAGAAAACTACATCAACAAACTCTTAAGCAGTTTTAGGACTTTAAACTTCTCATGAAAAAACTTTTTTGTACTTCTATGAGTGGAGGAAAGTGAAAGAAGAACTGAAGACCAGAAAAAAGGAGCAAAACTTTTCTATAAATGGGCCACTGATTGCTTTACTTTTCTGTTGTAAATAAAATCATCTAAGAGGACATATAAACTACTTTTCCTTTGTTAACTATACACAGATCCACTTTAAAATGAAACGGTCAAACACCAGATATTTGTATTTGTTGGATTCTCTTGTTAGGTACAGGTTAAGCATCCCTTATCTGAAGGATTCTGAAATTTAAATCTTTTTGAGTATTGAAATGACATTCCAAAATTTTTGGAACCTTTTAGATTTTAGATTTTTGAATCTGGGATGTTCAATCAGTAAAGCCTATGCAAATACTCTAAAAGCTGAAGAATTCTGAAATCTGAAATATTTCTAGTGTCATGAATTTTAGGTAAGACATAGTGAACCAGTGTTAGAAGTACAGTGAACCCTTGACATACAAACTTCAGTTGGTTCCTGAGGGCTGGTTGTAACTCACATTGTTAAATGAAAGCTCAGGCTCCATACACAGCGTTCAAAGTGTCTCTCCTGAATACAGACAGACCTCAGTGTCTTTAGAGAGGCATTGGCCAGGATTTCTTAGTTAACCCGTACAGGAAACGATGTAACGTTACTTCCAGAACTCTTTAAGAGCTAAATCTGTGCCTGAGACCATCTGGAAGCACAAGCTGCTGGCATTCAGAACATAACTCAAGACTTTGGTCATAAAACTACAATTCTGGTCATAACCCATGTTGTTTGTATGTCAGGCTGGTTGTAGCTTGAGGGTCCACTGTAGTGTGAAATGACATGGAGAATGCCTGTCATCATATTGATTGGGCAGGTCGAGTTTTGCCCCAGTACATGTGCGCTGTCTAGTACCTGAATGCAGTCAGACACAGATGAATGCATAATACCGAAATGAAAGGACTGGTGCAGAACACTCACACATCGGGACTGTAATAAAACAACCCTTGTTCTTATTAGGCCTGGAATCCTGCTGCTGAAGATCAGTGCTTTGACAGATGCCACCGACTTGGCCAGAAGCAAGAAGTTATTATCACAAAAGTGAGTTTGGAACTACTTATTTTTAAAGATTAGTATGTTTAAAAAAATAATACAAGTAAAGAGTAACTACATTATTGTAATAAATTTAAGTAGAATTAGGGAAAGCAAAATACAAAACTTTTTTCTGCTTCATTTGTAGATTCAGATATGTTCTTCTAGAGCCTTTTCTCTAGTTACACACATTCTTACTCATACACATCTTATTTAAAAGTTCAAAAATAAAAGGAATCACACTTCATTACTCTGTAACTTACTTTTTCCTTAAATAGGAACATTAGAGAATACTACATAAGTACATTTAGAATAGCACTTTTCATTGTGGTAAAATATACACAATGCATTTTACCATTGTAGCATTATTTTAAGTGTGCAGTTCAGTTGGATTAACTCACATTGTGTGTTACCACTGCCTATATCCATCTCCAGAACTGCTTGTCACGTCACACTGAAACTCTACGCATTAATTCTTCTCTTTCCCAGTCCCTGATACACATCATTCTGCTTTGTCTCTGTGACTTTGACCCCTTTCCAAGTTCATTTAATACCTGCATATAACATAAATTTAACCAGTTCAATTTTTCATTAATAAAATTAGTACCTAAGCATTATTATACATGTACTTCTGTGCATACATATATTTCTTCATGATAGGTTAAGAAAACTAGTATTCTGGATTTAGAATTTTTATTAGCTATCAACTTCCCTTCAAAATTGGTTTTATAATGTGACATAGATGTTTTTATGATGATCTAAAAAATATCCTTCTGATTTGCATATAGTTAAATTTATTTCACATTTGTTGTTCATTAATATTTTTTCTGTGAATTCCTTATCAGTTACCATAGTTTTCATAGTTACAGCATACATACAGTTTTATAGCATAAAGGACTCCTTTACACATGCTGATTTGAAATCATTTCTTACAAGGTTAGAAATGGTTTATTGCAGGAGCTTGCTTAGCTTTAGAACTTCGTGAGCTTTGTGTCATGAAAAAGCTTTACGATATTTATGATGGAAAAGGTGTCCACTTTTTTTTTAAAGAGCTCTTCGGTTGTAAAGTCTTACTACTGATGTCAGGCTTTATTTCAGATCTTGGAAACTTTGTGTCTGTATTTACTTCTGATTCTTTTAAGAAATTTTGTGTTTGGGGAAAGGGGGTCTAAATTTATTCTTTTTCCAAATGAAGAACCATTTGTTCTGTCACTTTTTAAAATTTTCCTGTTTTCTACTAATATAAAATGTATATATGGATTTCTTTCTAGACAGTTCTGTTCTTTTGATTTCTTCCTGTTCTCAGGGCAGTTATAACAACTATGGTCTCATAAAGTGTGCTTTCATATCTAACAGGGTAAAATATCCTCATTTTAAAAATCTGTTGGTTATTACTGCTGCTGGACTTTTGGTCTAGGACAGTGGCGGCAAACCTATGGCACATGTGCTGCAGTGGGCTGTTACAATTGAAAGTTCTAAAAGGTTTGCCATCACTGGTAAGGTAGCAAATCCCATTTGAGAAATATTATTTAATCCCAGCACTCCAGAAGGCTGAGGCAGGAGGAATGCAAGTTGGAGCCCAGGCTGGGCAATATACCAAGACCCTGTCTCAAAACTTTAAAAAATTAACGTGTAAAAAATTAACTGAGGATGTAGCTCAGTGTAAAGGCCTTGGATTCAATCCCAAGTTTCCCCTTTCCAGAAAGAAAAGATACTATTTGAGATTTACTGAATCTGATTCTTTTGAGCTGGGCATGGTGGCACATGCCTATAATCAAAGCACTTGGGAGGCTGTGCCAGGAGGGTAGCTGCAAGTTCGAGGCCAACCTGGACTACGTAGTGAGTCCAGGCCATCCTGAACTACATAGTAAGACCCTGTCTCTATTTTTAAAAAAAATTGATTCATTTCAGAATTCTTTTGTTTATAAATAAGGGATATTTTCATTCAGGACAATGGGTAGTGTCTCCCTCTTTTTATTTAGATCTTTTATGTATTTATTTTGTTGGGGTTTTTTGTTTGTTTTTTAAGACAGTATCTCACTTTGAACTCATTCTATAGTCCAGGCTGGCCTTGAACTCACAGAAATCCTGCCTCGCCTCCCAAGTGCTGGGATTATGTATGTGTGCCATTGTGCACAGTTTATATATTTTAATTGAGTTTTATAGTACAATTTATTTTGTTATCACAATCACTGGGCTTCTTATACGGTATTGAACAGTAGTAGTAACAGTTCTATTCATGGCTTGTTCCTTTTTTTGTTGTGCTTTTATTGTCTCACATTAAACATGTCTTTTATAGTTTGTAGTAGATATCTTTAATAAGATTGAGGATATGTCTTTTATTCCCAGGTTGAGGATTTTTTAAATCAAACTTTTATGAGACATGTTGTATTTTATTAAATATTTCTTAATCTGTTGAGATTATCACTTTGTGTTTCTCTTTAATTTATTAATACTATGAATTATACTGGATAAAGACTCATTTTTTTATTTGCTATCTCTTGCTAAATTCATTTTGCTAATAGTCTAGTTACAGAGTTGCCCATATAGTTTGTTTTTGTGCTCTAATCTGGAGATAAGGTTATAAATGTGACTTCTGTCCTTCCAGCCATTTTCTATATAAGGAAAAGCCACCTTGGGTGATGTAGAAAAGCAATGCTAAGCTCTAGAATTATAATTTTATGTTCTAATATTCTCATTGCACATTGAGAAAAGAGGGGCTAAACAGCTTCTTTTAAGTTGTTACTGAACATTTTTGAAAGCTGAAATATGCTTCTAAGACTGGATTCCCTTAATTTTATTTTTACTGTTCATGTGAGCAGTATTAGAATATTTTATCTTTCATGATTATCAATAGTAGTTCATTTTTTTCGTAAGCTTTATTACTAAAATTTAAAATACTGTCACCTAAAAAATACCCAATTTCACCTTTTAAAAAAAATCTTGTTTCTTTTTAAAGTTCATCGTGAAGGATTCTGTTGAAGAAAATATGCTGAAAATACAAAACACAAAAAGAGAACTTGCAGCTGGAGCTTTTGGGACTAAAAAGACAAACGCTAATGAAATGAAACAAGCTAAAATTAATGAAATCAAAACTTTGATTGATTTATAACATGTGGATTTTAGTAAGGTGAGTTTTATTAGATACATAAGTGCTGGATATAAGAAAACAGACATAGGAATAAGATCTAGAGTGTTTTCTATGCAGAACGTACTGTTTTATATTAGTAAACAGGTATTACTAACACATAATATCTTTTATATATGGATGTATTTTTAATGATACTTCAAATAGCAATAAGTTCTGTATATTGTGGTCTAAAATAATTTTTTGAGGTAAAAGGTACTTTGTTATTCAGCTTTTCATGGATAACCCTGTGCTGAGTTTTTTTTTTCATACATCTGCTAAGTACTCAGCTTTTTCATATTCAAATAAAATCAGATCTCTTATTCTTTGAGCAGTAGAGACAGTAGTATATAGGACACTCTGATTTGTAATGCAGCAGATCACAATCCTTGCAAAGGAGTTGTATGATTTTATTGGACTTTCAAACCATATTTGCATTCCAGAGCTAAACTTTAAATGAGAGACCAAAGTCTAAGCTAACAAATTACTTGGAACTTTCCTTTTGAACAACTTCACTGAGATACAGTTTATTTAGGTAACTGTTTTCCCCGTGTTGGTGATGAACCCAGGAGCTTTGCACTGAGCTATATCCCCAGTCCTGTTACATTTTGAGACAGTCTTGCAAAAATCACTAAGTTAAGGAGAGTGGGCATGAATTTGTGATCCTCTCGTCTTAGCTTCCTAGAGTGCTAGGATTACAGGCATGAGCCACCACACTTAGCTCATATCCGTAACTTCTAAGTTTAGGTTTTGAAAAACTTAAGGACTGTGTTAAAGGACTGTTGCCTCCATTTTAGTGAAGTGGTACTCATTGTTTGAAAGTAACTTGACATAAACATGGGGTATAAATATAGCCTGCAAGGGTAAGAGGAAACCAGTTCTCCCAACTTAATTTGAGTATCTAAATTATGGAATTTGAATAGATATTTCTATAAATAGATAATTTTTATTATGTAGATTTTTTGGGAGTAACTATAAATTTTTATAATTCAGAAGACTACTGTATGTGAGAGGCGTGATATCTGGATGGAAGTTAGGCTGGATGACCTCCAAAGTCATTTCAACTCTTAAAGACATCTGAATCCTGAATGTAAAAATTTCTTTGTTATGTGTGTTTGAAATCAGAATTTGATTTTGTAACTTCGGTAACTCATTCCTCCATTTTTGCTGTTGTTATAAGCAAACTCAGAGTAGTTGCCACAGAATTCTAGATAACTTTTGGGTCATATGTAAAAGAAGCAAGCTATAAATTTAGCACCTGTGTTAGGTAGTCCATGGTTTTATTTCCTTAAGGGAATGTTTTCAATCCAAAGAGATTACTTAATGCAATAAGAGATGCTTTGTGCTTGGTACAAACTTAACATGTAAAATTTTACTTGAAGTGTTAGAAGTGGCTTGACTGAAAGGTAATAGAGGCAAATTGTGTTATGGGGTACATGTCTAAGGTACGTGTCAAATATGTCAGCAGCTAAGTCCTTTCTCCCTGGGTCCTGTCTCTTGCTTCAAGGAAACACATTAATCATCAAGAATCTTCTCAATCTTTTTTTTTTTTCATCAGAGGTAACAGGGAAAGAAGAGGGCTCATATTTATTAACATCAATAAAGACTTTTGTGCAGGGATGAGAGAGCATTAACTTGGGGTTGGTCACCTAGCATTAGGAGCTTTAGGAAGGTTCTTTACCTTGTAGGCCTAATATTATACAAAAAAGTCAGGTTGGTCAGAATCTTATTAAATGTGGTGTATGGTTTCTCTGTATACCAGTATTCCGGTGAAATTGGGGTGTTTTTGAAAAAAAAAGTCTGTTAGTCCTGATTACAGAAGCAGAGTCATTTAAATTCAACTGTCAGGTAAAGCATCTTACCCGAATACTTAAGAGTTATGCTTTTAAACATATGTTTGGCAAGTCATTTAAAAATGTTTTTTGGGTTTTTTTTGTATAGTCCTACTAAGTGGTGTTAAATAATTTAATTCATCTCAAGAAAATATATAAACCACTGCAATGAAAACTATGCTTATGCTGTTAATGCTCTTTGTTACACAGAATAGCAGCTTTAGAAATATATTGAAAACATTGTATTTCCAGTTATGGTTCAAACTGAATTTTGTGGTTTAAACTGGATTGCTTTAAATTTAAAATAAATGTTTCAAAAACTGATTACCTTTCTCCCTGCCATGATTTGACTATTCTCTTTAAATGCAAATTGTATTAAACTTCATTTATATGAAGATGTCTATATTAGTGTTTTACCTGACTATATATAAAAAAATACTATAATAGATTCATACTAACACCTTTTGCTCAGTTTTAACTGGTTTAAACTTCTTGTTCAAAAATGAGTGAATATTTAAGGTTTACTTTAATCCCTTGAGCTGACACTAGTCCTAGTTAATTTCTTCAACTATAAGGGAAAAAAGCTGTGATGATACATATACAAATGGCACTCTAAACCACTCACAATAGATTTGCCCTGAAAATTGTCAGATTGGAAATCATGCAAATATCCTGTGTAGTTTATTACCCATGAGTATTAATGAAATTATAGTAGGCAGTGAAAACTTTATGTTCGGATATGTCAGAGACATTTTCTATAAATACTTGCCAAAGTTCTTCATTAGCCTTTGGATGAAATTTATAAAAAACATGAAGACAGATTTGATGTCTGGCTCATAATTTAATAACCTTAAATTTTTAATATATTAACTTTATAATATCTCTGAAGTTTCGGCGAGGAAGTATTAGGTGAAAGGGGAATTAAAGCCAATATTCACCTTATACGTGAATCAGACCTTAATCAGGCACGGAGCCGATTCCCAAAGGAAAGCAATGGATCTGGCCTTTGAGTAAGCAAGTTTGTCTTATGGCCAATATCTGCTGTATGCACCACTGTTTATAAATGGATTTTTAAAAGGATATATTGATAGCCTCTACTAATGTATGTTTTATAATTTGAGCTACTGTCTTTTAATACATCTAAGTAACCCTGCCATTTTGGGCTTCCTGAAGACAGTTTGCAGTGCAGCTGTGGAGCTTTGTTGGAAAAGTCAATACTTAAATGAAGATGTCCTTGAAAGATTGGGAAAAGAAAATGTTAGCCTAGGTCAGTGATTTCCCAGCCACATAACTTGACACACCTCTATGCATATTACAGGCTGTTCTCTATGGTAAACTAGTCATTATTTCTGATTCTACAAGTTAATGGCTTTGGCTAACCTAAAAATTTCCATTTCATGCTTTATAATAATTAGGGTACGGTAATACAACACAAACTGGTATGGTGTCCGCCCCTCTCCATTTGAAAACAAAACAAAAAAACAAAACAAAACCAATCTGGAGTCATTTCTAAATACTTTATTTGGGTTATAAAGGCCACAAGACTAAAGTGGCATTCTTTATCTGAAGAGTAGGTTTCTTTTCATCTTAACCAAGGGCTCAGTAACCAAAAGGGAGGAGCTTTGGCCTAGCTAAAAATATCTAGAGGTCTTTGTAGCCACAGCACCAGAAAATGGAAACAATCTTTGGTAAATGTTCATGAACTTGATGTTGGCAACTATTCTATTTGTCCAGATAACTTTTTATCTTCAGAAGTCACTTATCATGTTATGTTTCATAATTTTAGGTAAATCCTCAGGTTCTTTTTGAGCTCTTGCACCCACCTTCCCACGTGTCCCTTGGCTATTCCCATCTCCAGATACTGAAACCCTAGGGTATTCATTCAGCCACAATAAATAGAAAGGACCCAGGTAGCCAATAGGAAACTGTTAAAAAGGAGGAGGCAGCCAAAGGCTAGGCCACAAAAGCCACTGGAGTATCTGCTAAAATTAAAGGTTCCTGTTACATTCTACTTTTATTCAGTAGAATTATTTCTGATTAGATTCAAAGGATTATTTTGGGTCCACCCCTCCTTCCTTTGGGGCCTTGGATTTATACTTCTTTCATTCTGGATAAAACACTAGAAGAAACTGGGCCTAGTGCTGACTGTGACAGTCCTGAAAGATTACTGCATGTGTTCAAAGATGGACAGTGAGCTTGATGCTTTTAACATCACCATATGCTGACTACTTGGGGATGTAATGTGACGGACAGTAGACAGATGTGACCTCACTGTTTTCCATCTTTCAGATCCAACGCCATCACTGGAAAACACTAGATTTAAATTTCTTGGGTAGCAACTTTTAAAGCATACCTGTGTCATGCTTTATACTTTAACATGTGACCAATCTCACAAATGATAGAAAAATCCCCTAATAGATGTTTTTCAAGGACTAGGTGGGAAATTAAGTAAACAAGCAAGGTATGGCAGTAAGTGTTTATTTTTCATACAGGGTATTAACTGCAGGGAACCATCAACACACTGCTATTTTCAGATACACAGAACTGAACAGAAGCGTTTCAGCATGCTGCCTCATGGTGAGCATATTCAGACACAGGAGACAAAATGGGCTAACACCGTTTGGTGGTATGAGTCACACAGCAGTGTTATTTAAGGTTGCCTTTACCTGAAGCGGAATTATCACTCTCGTGATAATTCTAAAATGCAACTTTTCTGATGGATATAACAAGCAAGCCAGGGGCAGAAGCCATGTTCTGAAGGGAGATGGATTTGGAACCTGTGTCTACACAAGTTGATAAAGCCATCTTCAGAGCTTAATGTTGGGTTTCCTCTACTACGTACATTGGCAATCAGCGTAACTGAGGATTTCTGAAACAGCGAAGTCTAGCATTATAAAACAGAACACTGTCCATATAATAGAAGTACAGCTTCATAACTTCTGCCCAGTTCTCACCTGTCGTCCTGCAAAAACCCTTCATCTGATGAGTTTTAGTGAAAGTCTGTAACTCCTGTAACAGACTTCTCAACCCAGGTCTAGATACTAAGTATCAGAAACAAGTTCCTGTGAAAGGTGTGTTCACAGGAACCAGGCAGTGCTTCTACTGGAGGTAAGCGTCAAGTTTCCGCTTGATGTTGTCAAAGGAGTCTGCTCCCATGTAATCAGCCTGGCCCTGTTCCCACCGCTCCTTCCTTTCCTCTGATGACACAAAAGGCTGTGGTGCAGCTGGGTTCTCCCCAAGGGACAGGTGTGATACAGCTCCTGAAACATGTTCCTAGAAAAAAGAAGCATAATCAGACGCCTTCAAACAGCTGAAAATCACACCATTGTAAAGAATGTAATAAATTGAAGGTAAGAAAAGCCAGGATGAATTATCATGCAAAGTAGCAAAAAACTGAAAAGCATTACATGAAACAAACAAAAAAAGACACAAAAATACAAGGGTCATATGATTTTGTTTTCCTAACAAAATGAAGACTTATTGACTCAGTGGAAACATTGGGAGAACAAATTAATTGGGGTTAATGTTTAAGTTCTGCATACCTTTCTACAGAAGCCACAAGAGAAAGCCAGTGTATAGGCCAAGTCTGAAAGCTGCAAACAGTTCATTAGAAAGTGTAAGATGGATAGACAAAGAACACAATCTCCTGATAAATTCTCAATCTGTGTGGGCTCAGAAAGGTTGAGAACTTAAACAAAAATACACTTGAGATGCTACACTTCAGAGAGAACCTACCCAGAGAGCCACAACACATACACAAATTGTCACATTCTAAGAAGGAAAGCTAAATGGTTTTGAGGCTATGTACCAAATTGTCTGTTCAAGCTTTCATTTGGATTACCAAGTAGCATCTATTCTTGTAGCTTCTGTTAATCTGCTTAGTTTTGAACAACTCTGAATTCCCATCTTCAACTTTTCTTAGTTCATAATTTTCAGCCCTTGTATTACAGAAAGAACAGAATAAATGTAGCAAACAGCAAATCTACACTAAATTAAATTAGACTCATCAAATATGGATAGGCAATCAACTTTGAGTATACCAATGAAGGAATACCAATGCTAAAGTGAGAAGGCTGGAAATCTTGGAAAAAAAGAAGGTGAATAAATATGGAAACTGCTTTTAACAGAGAACATGGTAGAACAAATTACTGGATACTTGCTTGCTTTTTTTGCTTTATATATGTAAGTGTGTGTATATGTATTTAAATATACCGGAACTCCAAGGAAGTTGAGTGCAGGATTGTGATATACCTACAGTGACTTAAGAAAGTACTTCACTGGGTCAGTCCTGCCTTTGCCTTTCCTCTGAAACAGGAACGGTAACACAGGCTTTTCCTGAGTCCTCTGCTTCAAAATGTGAGGGCTGTGAATCTATAGTGAGCTTGCCTAAGAGATAGGCCCTTGAGAACTAGTCAAGGATGTTGGGTCTGACTTAAAATAGCTCAACATTTAAAGTTTAACACCACTAGCTTGAACCACCAACTGATAAATGGTGGGATGTAATGCATGTACCACTGGGGGCTCATAGCCGCCCAGGAGCAAGGCGTACTAAATCATAGCTCCATCATGAGTGTTAACTCTCCCTTCCTCTGCCATGAAAGGTGCAGTACTTAGTTCTTGTCTGAGTAGATGTTAGGCAAGCTCCATCTCAAATTTTGGTAAGGATAACAGTTTGTCAGATCTGGGTTTCACTCTCAGTTCTGCTATTATCTTACACAACTAAGACAAGGTATATAACTTCATTAAGCCTCAGGTAATTTATCTGTAAGTGGGATATTAATAACAGTACTTACTTGGTAGAGTAGACGTAGGGATTAACTAAGAATGCTAACTTTAATTAAACACTTACTATGTGCCAGGCACTGTTCCAACTCCTGTACAAGTATTACTTTATGGACCATACATACAATAAGAAATGCTTAAAATAAAAAATGTCTCCCTTTCTCATGTCTGTATTTTGGTACAAATGCAAGTGACATGACTAAAATCTGTACCTTAGGAAAGAGAACAATCCTTTATAATGCTATAATGATAGCTAGGCAATTAACCAATTTCCCATTTAGTTGTTTTGGTATCTTGATGTTTAGTGAGCAGTTTAATTCCTCATTCTCTTCCAATTCATCCAAAAGAAAAAACCTCAGAGAAGGACCTTATTTAAAGCCAGAAAACATGGTTTAAAAGTTTATTATAAATGTTAACACATCGTCTGCCTGTTAGATTCACAAACGTATATAATCATAGTAGTATGAGCAGGAAATAATATAGAAAAGTATTTATTGTACATATTGTATATATCACTGAAGACATTTTTCCAAGCAGATGGCAAATATAAAATAGGTATATTTAAATGGCTGGAGTTTCTAAAATATTAAATGGGCCTTTTCTCACTCCTCCAAGGCAGAGTGCACTGCCAGAGCTACATCCCCACTCTATTTTATATAGACTTATTAGGGATAATCTCAAACTCTTTCTTTTTGGACAATGGGCTAAGAATTTTATGGTTACAATGTACAGGTGTATTTTAAAAGAATTCTAAGAATATTTCTTATACTACCAGATACAGTGAAGTTTACCACACAAGTATTCTTTTACTTCTGTAGTGGTATTTTTCCATTCTGAGATAGTAACTGTTTCCTTTTCACAAAGATCTCATATATTTAAAAAGTACTAAATATGCTGGATCTCTTGACATACCAAGCTTTAAAAGGTACAGCACTAACTTACATGAAAGAATAAAAAAAGAACTTACCACATTTTTGTATGAGCAGGTGTCTTTGACAAGTCCGTAATGTTGAAGCAGAGGTGAAACACTGGTGGTAAAGGTGTCCCACCATAGGTTGAGAAACTCAGGATGAGTCACATTTGGATCATGGGACTCACTTTTCACACTTTTTGTTTGGGGATCATAAGCATAATTCCATGGTTTGACTTGTCCCAGGAAATGCACCACTTTAGCATTTGCTCCAAACCTGCCAAGTGAACACAAGTTGAAATGGTCACTGGATTCTGAACACAGTCTAGACTTTGTTCTGTAATCTTAATGGTGCACCTTCCATTCTGTAGTAGCAGTTGCAAAAGAAATAGCTTCACTGTTTAAAAAAAAAGATGCTTTAGAGATTAGTCAACTATGTGTTTAATACACATAAAAATGCAAAAGTAGTAGTTCAGTGCAACAACATAAGCACAAATTCATCCTGGATAGGAAAGGCACAATCACCTAGAAAACATTTGGTATCTCTAGGGAAGTTAAAAATGCTTATGCTCTCTACCCAGAAGCTAAGTTCCATGTACAACAGGAAACATAACCACAATGTTCATGGCAGGAGCATTGTTTGAAACAAACACCTGTCCGAGTCTTAGATTAGTTTATTGCTCTTTAAGTGTGTGCTGCTTCTAGCCTTCACAGTGGAAGTACACTTTTCAGTGGAAATTGGACAAGGCATTATGGATTGGTCTGGCCAATGGAAGGTGGGCAGCAGTGAGAAAGCCTTACAGAAGTATTGGTTGATTCTGTTCACAAATAATACCAAGAATCAACAAATGAGATATCAAAGTAAAAAGCTGCACAGCAAAGAAACAACCAATAGGGTGAAGGGACAACCTACAAAATGGGAAAAAAACTCTGCTACTCCTCAGAGACTAGTCCAACTGTAAAATGTATAAAGAAAAAATTAGACCTCCCAAAATAAAAAGATCCAACCAGAAAATGGGTCATGGAAATACACGCTTCACAGAAGTAGTAGAAATGGCCATTAAATACATGAAAAAATGTTCAGCATCTTTGGCTACTGGATACATACAAATTAAAAACAACACTGATACTCCATTTTACTCTAGGAAGAATAGGTATTCATGAAGGACTCCACGATAAACTCTGTGAGGCTGTGGAGAAAAAAGAACCCTTGTACATTGTCAGTGGGGATGTAAACTAGTACAACCACTATGGAAATCAGTATGGAGATTTCTCAGAAAACATTAGAAATTCCATTTGACCCAGATATTTTCTTTCTAGATATCTTTCTCAAGAGTTTAAAAACAAAAACAAAAACAACATATTACGGTGATACATGCATACCCATGCTGATAACAGCACGACTCACAACAGCTAAATTACGGAAGTATCCTGTATGTCCGTTAACAGATGAATGGATAAAGCAAATGTGGCTTTTATACACAGTGGAGTACTACTCTGCCACAAAGGGTAAACCTGAGTCATTTGCAGGAAAATGGATGTTAAGCCATAATACTAAGTAAAATAAGTCAGACACAGAGATATAAATAGTGCATGCTTTCTCTTATATGAGAAACCTGAAATACAGTATTAACTTAAAAAGCAAAATAAAATTTGTAGGAAATAGCCTTTGTGGAGATGGGATGGAGGTCTGGAAAGAGGTGGAAGGGGAAGTACCAGTTCCCCAAGATGAATGTAGTTTTTTTTTTTAAAGATATCTCCTTTTATTTTATATTCTGTAGCATTCTGGACACAAACTGACACTAAGTTTTTATATTACAAACTTGTATAAGTTTCCTGTACCTGAGACATGTTCAGAGGATTCTGAAAACAAGTTACCACTGAGAACTTTGTACATCTGAAGGAATTTAATCCAACATTCTTACATGTGGGGCTATCTAAAGATTTGTGTACATCACTTAGGTTCCGTTCTCACTATACTCCGTTCTTCTGTAATTATAAAGAAAACCAAAATGACTAGAGGTGTGTTCATAAAGTACATTAATTGGAGTTTCCTTGCTGTCACATTTCCAGGATGGAACATGTAAAAGTGAAGAATTCTCACGTTTTATATATGTATGCTTACTGTCAGCGTGAATTCACGTTTTCTCA
The DNA here is from genome assembly GCA_004027295.1 of Dolichotis patagonum. Classification (NCBI taxonomy): domain Eukaryota; kingdom Metazoa; phylum Chordata; class Mammalia; order Rodentia; family Caviidae; genus Dolichotis; species Dolichotis patagonum. Next base: position 51,417 of record PVJX010001538.1, read on the forward strand.
AGTCATAGGAATCACTGAAGGCTTTCTCACATTATCTACACAGGCGATCTGTCCAGTGCGAGGTCCTTCATTATTTCAAAGCAAGTGAAAGAACTCAAGGGTTTCCCACACTGACTTCATACATCTGGCTTCTCTCTCCTGTGAATATTTTCATGTATTTGAATGCATTGTGAAAAATACATCTTTCAAACATTGCTCACATCTGTTCAGGTTCTCTTGATTATGACATTTCTCATGTATATAATGATACCTGTACTTTTCTTGAGACTGGATCTCACTGTGTAGGCCAGGTGAGCCCCCTACTCATGGGAATCCTCTTCCTCCTAAGTGCTGGGATACAGGCATGTGCCACCATGCCAAGCTTAGGAATGTCATTATTATGTATCGCAAACATATCCCAAAACAAGAAAAGCCCCACAAGCTGAAACAAAAATGCACATCTGCTATTCTTCAGGGAAAAACTATTGAAAGACAATAGGAAAATAAATAAAAAGTTATACTATGAAAAACAACAAAGTACTGTACATTTTTTGGCATACGCTTCTGTATAGACACCATTTCACAGTAAACAGTTTCCTTCAAAAGCCTGGTCCTGTACTAGATAGGAAGAAATCTACGCATGTAAAAACAAACAATACAGATATCTACAAGAAGTGCCAAAGGGAAAAATCAGGAACTCAGAAGGGCACAACCAGCCAGCTGCAGCGGGCAGAGGTGCCGATGACAGGATGCTTGTGCAGCAGACGGGGTCTGGAAAGCTGGTGATGATCTAGGAGCTCCAGGCAGGGACCACCGGTGTGCACTGCCGTATCCTCCAGTGGGACCTGGGAAGCCCCCCTGAATAGCAAAGTAAACTAGGACAGACCCTTGGCGGCTAGGGATCCCTTGTTAGATTTCAGTGGATTTACATAGGAACTCAATTTGAGTATGATGTGCAGATCAAAATAATGCAGACTCTGGTCAGGTAACATTTTCTAACTCCTAGAGTTTATTTTTTTAAAAAACTAACTCCTAGAGTTTATTTATGTTTTTTAAAAAGAGGCCTATTAAATACGTATTATCTGAGAGTTTACTCTGTTTGGGGCTCAAGCGCTTTAAGGACATGGTTGAGAATAAAACTCCTACAAAGCAGACTTTATTAATGTGCTAGTTCAGGCACAGAGAGGCTGAGTTGCCCAGAGCCACTCAGCAATTAAATGGCAGACATAGGATTTGGCAGGATTTTGTCTCTTCATGAAGCCTGAGCTGCTCTGACTACCCTATAATGTTGCCACTTCAAAAATACGTAAGAAAAAGAAAGCCTTCCTGTAAAATTCCTTCTTCGTAAGGGAGATTATTCCACCTTACATTTCTTCCGAAAATGAAAGGAGTACAGGATATCCCCAAGCTTATTCTGTAGACACCGTGTATTTTCCACGAACATACACAATTTTATCCTTAAAAGGATACACATTATAGTGGCCAAACTTTGCATACATAGGGCAATCAACTAAATAGGCAACTGTCACATCTAAGGCATTCAATTCAATGTGTGTTCCCACAATTGGCTTTTGTCCATGCAGGGAGAGGGGTCATCCACAAAAAACAACAGCACAATCAAGGCAACAAGTCAGGGCTACAGAGGCCAGGCTGATGTTAAGGGATGTGAGAATTCTGAAGCAGTATGCAGGTGGGGTTTTCAAAGGAGACTCTGGGCAGGAAGTGGGAATAGGACAATGCCTGGGAAAAGTGGGTAGGATTCCGAGAACCACTCTCAAATGTGTTCTAATGAGCATGAGGAAACCCACCCCAGAGATGTGTGTGTTACAGGGTGGGGTCGGTGGGCAGGTACTGCCTCGTTGTTGCAATGGCCTGAAACCTAAAACCTGAACATTGCACAAAGAATCAGGTTATGTCTTCCTTCCACTTTTGCACGCATTTCACCCCTCCTGACTCAATTTCAATGCCTAGAGTCATAGCATTTCTTTGCTTATCATATATTAACCAACCATGGCCTCACCTATATATTGATAATCTGTATTTGCATCAACCTGTACCTAATACAAACATAATACATCATTACAACGTGGTAGCAATGACAACTAAAATAAATTAAACCATGAACGGAGGGTGAACTCTATTCCTTTCTAACCTCTTCCCTGGGCAGTTCACAGATGATTAAACGGTGTTAAAGAGTAAAAGCTCACAAATATGAATACTTACACAGGCCAGGCACTAGTTCACATTTGCATGGTTTACTGCATTTAGTCTCCAAAATCACTATGTGAGGCAACTAAGGCATGAAGTTAAATAACTCATCAAGGATGAGATGACTGCTGAGGTGACAGGGCTGGGATTCCACCCAGGCAGCCTAGCACCAGAGCCAAAGCTCTTAACCAGGATGTTTTTATAAGGCACTTTTGGAATTATAAGGGCTTTGTTAATTCATGCATTAACTTCCACCTACAGTCAGTTTAAAAGTAGAAAAGGGAATACCCAAGTTGTCGAGGACCCAGTGATAGAATGTAACCAACAGGAAAAAAAGTCACAAAGCAGGCCGTTTGGCACTAACAGGCTGAAGACTGTTCTAAGACAGATGCAGTTTATACAAAGATTAGAGAAAACACGGAAGAATGAAAACAAGAAATATACTTTTTTGGACCATGGTGTCCCTCAAGTAGACTGTGCTGGGCAGTGTTTAAGGCCTCCTTATCAGCCATCCATCACCTCAATCTGTAAACTGGGTCTTTCAGAATAGACAGAAAATCAGGCAGACACAAAGGTCCAATCTACTTGCACTCCAAGTCTGCCCAGGGCTCTGCTTAGGCAGAGAAGGAATCTCGGCCTCTGGTGGTGCTGTCTGGGAGCCTACATGGCTCAAATCCTCTCCGTGTGGCTCCGGGGTCTCTGCAGCCCCCCTGCATTCATGCTGGTTAGCCCCTCTCCACCTGGCCTTCCTCTGAGTGTCATCAGGAGTGCCACCCTCACACATCCACAGCCTGCAGCGGGGCTCCAGCTCTGGGCTCCACCATCAGATTATCTGTGTTTTCAAGTGCCTCTTTAAGGCTAAATTACTGCTATCTTCTGTGGCCGGAAAGGTACTCTCTCAAAATCCATTTTTTAGCTAGACACTGGACAGTCACTTCATAGACAAACCAGCCTTAATTTTAAGAAATTCTTTTAAGTTTGTTTGAGATAGAAATTGAAAGCTTAAGTGGCCCTAAGTGTGAGTGGAACTGCCCTTTCTGCTTTAAGGCAGAGAATTCTAGGGTGCAAGTAAAACAGGGCAGGCTGGGGAGGCACAAAAAGGTGAGCAGACACGTGTGGTGGCATAATAGAGGGTGATGCAACCCCCCAACAATGATCTGAATTTCCACAACAAAGCAACAATAACAAAACGGAACAGGTAAGCAGGTTTCCTAGAAAACCTAGCTGGAGCCAGGTTTTGAGGGTGTAGCAGAATAGCTCGTGAGGATTCAGGAGTGCGGAGGCACAGTGACCATGACAGGAGGTAAGAAACCACACAGAAACCATGCAGAGGCTTCAGATATCATGAGATCGGGCTGTGCACAGCCCTATCTCTGTCCAGTATGGAATGGGAACTCTTTTTATTTTTGCATGCTTTAAATATTTGGATTACCTGGACTACCACTCACTTGACATCCACAGAAGTGAACAGCAGCAGAGGGCATAGAAAGCACATCAAGAGCAGGGGAGCTTTGTGAGAAGCGCAGGCGTGGCTCGTACCAATCGCGGGCCTTTGGGCCAGCCCACAGGCCCTTAACAGGAGGGCAGAGGGAATGGGACAGAAGGCAGCTACTACGTGGGCGGACGAGCACAATGAGGCTTGAGGAGAAGCTGGGAAGGAAGCGCACTGGAGTTTTATACACGATGGTCATCAAAGTATGTTCCTGGAAATTATCTAGGGCTATCCTTGGCTGGGTGCAAGGGACACTTTCTGGGCCCAAACCAGCTACCTCACAAGGCTTAGGAGTTCTTTAACTACACCTATTTTCTAACTGTACAACCAAGTCAAAAGAGCCCGAAGGATTTACTCTATGGGCTTTCCTGATGCTGTATAGCACACACAAAAAAGTGAATGAAAGGTCTCAAATACTGATGTGTTTCTTCAATCTAGAGTTTCAATTAATCAATATACGCGTTTCTAATAACTATGTTTTCTATCATCTTAATCAGTTCACTCTTCAACATGTATAAAATTCCAAAATAATCCTATCGAAATAAGGAACAAGGGCATAAGTAAAAACAGAAGTTAGTTTTTGCCTCAAAGAATATGTTAGGAATTGGGGGTGCTGTTCAGTGGAAAAGCTTCTGTCTAGCATGTGCAAGGCCCTGGGTTGGGTCCCTAGCACTATAGGGGAAAAAAAGCCTCAACGTAAATTTGGGAGCACACTTACAGAAGGGTAACCCATAATATCTACTGGTATCTTTTACCCACCAAAAGCAACAAGCAGGTATCAGTCAACCGTTAGAGTAAAAACAAAATAGCTAAAGAACTGGTGAAGGAAATGTTGATGCAGTAAGACACGTCCAATCTGTCCTCAACTCAGAACCAGGATAACAGAGATTCACTGACTCATGCCCCAATTTATCCACCATATTACCAGCCAGGAAAAAAACAAGTTGGGTATATATTACAATTGTCTCTAAATTACTGAGCCATTCATTCTGACTCAGTAAAAGGGTGATTTATCTCAGCTTGCATACACCTCTTAAAATAAATGTTCTAATTTTAACTTGATAGAATCTCTAAAGAGTCGTCCAGATCACAAGACATAGTTTGAACTCAAGCCAGCAATAATACTGCTTATGTTAGCCGTTGAAATAATCCCTGTGACCTGATGTTACCAAAGGATCAGATAGGATTTTCATGACTAGTTTAGTAGTTGAGAAATGTAGCTGGGAACATGTGGATGAGACAACAAAACTGTTGAGAACGGAAAAGGGATTAACCCATGGGAATATACACAGAAGCATTTTTAGTTTTCAGTAGCTTTTTATATGCAATGTTCAATTAGATGCTAAGACAGCATTGCTTCTTTGAAACACTTCTCTGAGAAAACACGGCAACAGTGCCAAGCATCCTCTTGCCCACTTCAGTGAATCACGATCACTGTTTTATCGCCACTCACGCACCTTCCCAAGCTCACTGACACTTGTGGGCACAGGCGTACGTAAGCGCTTCCACCTCCCACCACCACCTGTGCTCCCTCACCAAAACATTCTTCTCTTACCCACCCACAGCTGAAATCAACAGTCACAGACTCAAGTATCCAAGGGGGGGAGCTGATCATACAGAGGGGGGGTCACCTGGTGAGATAGGGGCTGTGGGGCACAGGAGACAGCATGTCTCACCCTCAGAACACAACTGCTTTCCAGCCACAAACAACGGTGACCACCAGGAACCTCCTAATCTTTTCTTGTCTTGCAAGTGAATGCCCTGGAAATCAGAACAATGTCAGCTCTCCAACCCAGACTTTACTAAACAGAGGAAGCCCTCCTCTATTATACCACCTACAAGGTTGGTCTCTCTTCACAAACTAGGTCAGGGCAAGACTCGTGATGGCAGGACACTGTCTAGACTCTCCGGCCAGTAGCAGGTCAGTTTCTACTGTCTGGCTTCTCATTTACTCACCCAAACTTGCACTGCCGACCACCATCCAGTCCCACAGACTAGCTTGCTTTCACACTTCTAAGGATGAACCGTTCAGCTCTTACCTGAACTGACCCACTGGCCTTGTGCACGAGGTCCCATCCTCTTTTACCTACTTAAGGACATCACACTGAGGCCTCTCCTCAGTTTCCTACATTTAGTGTTACCCCTCAGGAGGTCATTACCACCAGTAGAAGAATATGCTGTAACATCTGCTCTATTTACAAAACAATTGTTACCACCCTCTCTTGACCATATGTTCCCTCACAGCTGCCGGCCTAGTTTTCTTCTCTTTAAAGTAGATGCCTCAGAGATGTGTATGTTCACTGCCTCTGTTCTCACGGACAAGCTTCAGTTGGCTTCTCCCTTTCCTCCTCTTCACCAGATATATTCTTGCCAAAGTCATCAGTGACGTCTGTATTCTATGCCAGAGCAAATTCTTAGTTGTTCTCTGCTCAGACTGATCACGACAGCTAACCCAGAGCCAGTCACTCCATGCTCGAAACTTTCTCTGTGTGGGTTTTGCAGTCTCACACTTTCCAGTCTCCTCTTAGCCTGCTGTTCTTGGTCTCTTGCTCCTATTCTATTTTCCTGCCTTAGAGTTCAACCTTCAGAACTGTTTTCTACCAATAATTATTCCCATGGCTACATCATCTTTTTCCATGGCTGTAAATGCCACTTATATATGGATGTCTCACAGTTTTTTGTCGCCTTGACCTCCCTCCTGACTTTCTTACCTACTTACCTATTCTATACTTTTAACTAGGATGTTAATGTGTATCTCTCAAACTTTGTAAACTCCAAGTGAAATACGTTCAATACATCTCTAATTGCTTCCACGAACCCACCTCACTCACTGTCTTTCCCATCTCAGGACATGAAAATTCCATCATCCCAGCAGCTTGGGTCACAAACCCCTACTAGTCATATTAGATGTGTCCTACCAAACTTTACAAAAGAAGTTTGAAATCTGGGTTTTATATGAAATTCCCCGTTATTTTTAAAACTGATTTTTAAAAATAGAAATCTGTACAGCAGAAGCAAAGCATATTTGTAGGACAAACACATTACACAGCTTCTGAGGAAGGTTCATCTTCCACTCAGCGCTCTTACTTTTGGCCTCCCATGAGCACTCTCTCCTACTGGTACAGCAACTTGACTTCTACCCAGGAGAATCTCACTCCTTGTGGTTCTCTTTTGTCTGTTGTCGGAGCAGCCTCAAAGGATGAGTTATAGCTAGGCTCTAAGATTTGATTTGCTGAACTGGATAAAACAAAAAAGAAAAATGGAAAAGGCTGGGTTGGGTCTGATATGGAAGCTGTATCTAGTAAAGAGAGGTAGGGTAACAGAACAGATAGCAGTAAGATCCAAGGACAGATACACAATTAGAGATGAGTCAGAATGAGCAGATGTTCACATTAAGACATGGGGTCCCTGAGGTCCAAAAGGTATCGCTAACATCAGAAAAGAACAAGATGTCTGCATAGCCACCACTTGGTTCTTAACGCTTAATGCCTGGCGGACACTGTTGTGCAATGTACAGGAAACTGCACACCTAAGCAACTGCGGAACGGGTTAACTCTTGGCGTCTTACTCAGCAGCTGGATACACTGCACATGCTCCAGAACTGCCAACGGAATGAACAGTAAGTAGGTCAACAAATGGCTCGAGAGAAAGAAACGAGTGATTCAGAATACAACAGTGTCAGGGTTTTGGATAAAGATGTAGAAATGTAAAAAGAAATTTAAAAGGTTATGGACTCCATGAAAATCATCATGGAGAGATCATTAATCAAGGGGGCCCCCAGGATCATGTAAAATCAATCAAATCAGAAATGGACAAGAACAATATCATTTAGGACACTAAAAGTTCAGCTTCTAGAAATATTAATTTTAAGTATGCCTGGTAAGGTTTCAGTGAATAAGCTACATTCATGAACAGTTGAGTATCCTCAAAAAAGTTCAAAGCAGTATAATAAATGGGGAAAATTTTAATCTTCACTAGGCCAGGGTGCTGGTCATATTTAAACAAGTAAAAAAAAGTAAAGTAAATGTATTTTTATGAGATTTGAAAAACTAATATTCATTAACAGTCTACTATATCCCAAACAGTATGCTAGGCATTTTCAATAACACCAATACACTGAGAAACACATTAATAACTTGTTTCCCAATGCATGTAACTACAAATTAGCTTAGGAACGACTTAAATGAAACATTGCAGTTCTCAAATTACGCTGTATTAAAGAAGTTCTTCTATTACAAAAATGTTACTACTTTTGTTTTTCAGAAGCTATGTTTTAGTAATCAACTAAAGTTGTAAAACTTAAGTGTTACATTTAAATTTTGTTCTATCCAAATGGAATGTACAGAAAGGTGTTACAAATGCTAACTCGTGGTACAAATCCATGGTTAGGTTTGATGCACACTATTCTTGATTGAAATAGCATTCTGCTCAAAGGCTACTTTGTTCTAAGCCAAATCTCAAGATTCTGAACATCTAAACACTGCCTCGGTGACCTCCTGATACATGGTTATTTAGAGTTGTGAGACAGATTTTCAACTTCCTCCATTAAATCAAAATGACCTACATCTTTTCGTCCCTTTTACAAGTGTAAGGAAATATAGGGGAAATATCTCTGAAGACAGATCTCTGCAAGAAAAATAAAAACATTTTCTGGCAGAGAGAAGAGAAAATGAGTTCTCTGCTCTATTTTCAGCATACCTAAGCAGGCCGTGAGGAAATGGAACAAGGCCTGGCTTTGAGCGGTGTTATCACGGAAGAGAAGTGCTGGCAACCCCAAGAATAAGCTACGCAGAGCAGCACAGCTCTTGCCAGCCTGCAAGCTGCCTGACGTCTGGCCAGTGTGTGGAGTTGCTCCTCATTACCTCAATGCGTCATATACTCTACGGTGATGGCAACAAATCAGAGGTTTCCAAAATTAGCACTCGCTTCTTGAGCCATGAAGGAGGAACCATTCTAGCCACTTTGGTTATTCAGATCTCAAGCTTTCTCTGGGAAACTCACTTAGAGAACATAAAACAACTGGGTTCCTGAGATAAGGGCAACTTCTGCTACATCTGCTTCTTGTCTTTCGGTGTTAAGATAAATGTAAGCTGTGTCAACGGAAGCCAGGCTGGGTCTGAAAGGTACATGGGTTCGGTGTTGGCAAGAAAGATAAAAATCAGAATCAAAATAAGTTAGAGGAAAACAGTTACTCATCAAACAGTTTGAGAACAGAAACACTGGACGATGTCAGATCTCTGTCGCCCCACAGGGTCATTCTAAGACCCTTGGCTCACTGGGTGACACAGGGTAGTGGTCACGCTATTAATTCTTTCTCCTTGACACTCCCATCTGTTTGGTTGCTAAGTTAAATTCAGTCAATTAAATGATAAGCAACTTTCCTATCGTAGACAAATCCACCTTGAGGGTCAAGTTATTATGATTTGTAGGAGTACTGTTCAAACTGGCGGGGCTAGCCAGGCACAGTGACACACACTTGTTACCCCAGCTACTCAGAAGGCTGAGGCAGAAGGAGCGCAATTCAAGGTTTACCCGGGAAGCTCAGTAAGACCCTATCCCAAAATGAAAAAAAATTATAGGGCTGCACTCATCTAGCATGCACGAAGCCTTGCATCAATCCTTGGACCCACCAAGGGCAGGGCCAGTTACGAGGTAATAAAGATTCAAATAAATCAGATCTACAATCCTATGTAAGACAGGTTCATGTTTCACAAGGCCAAATACTGAGAGGCAAAAATGATACGTCTCCTACTCTTGACACTGAACCCTTTTCTGTCTGCTTTGCTCAACATGTGTTTGAGAGCTTGCCTATTTCACTGTGGACAGGGAAGAGAACCAAGAGGCTACAATGTCACAGGTGAATGCCAAGGGGACACTTCGGGAGGAAAGAATGCAAGATGCTTATAATCCTAACTGGGCGATGTTGACAGAGTCTGCTCAAAAACACAGAAGGAAACATTCTTCCATAGAGAGACAGGAGTGCTTATTACTGTGGTGCAAGACTTACTGCGATGACACCGGATAATGAAATCCTAGGAGTGAAAGGCCTTTTGTTTTCCGCCTACTCAGAAATGCCCATGTAGGATAGAGATTGGAAAGACAAGTCCAGCTCAATAAAGGGCTTCACCGCTCATGGCTCTGTCTCAAGATCAGCCTGACAGCTAGGCCCTGATTCAAGAAATCTGAATCATCTTCCTAGTTCAACACACTGAGTCAGAGACCGTAGAGCAGGGCCCAGGCTCTTGAAGTGAGACAAGCACTGTGATGAGGCTCTATTAACTGCGGTGCTATAACTGTGCCAGCAACTAAACAAAGACATTGCTAAAAACAATGATGACAACAAAGACAAATGTTCAGTTAGAACTTCTGTGCATTCATGTACTTTATCCTCTTGACAAGCCTATGAGGTAGGGACTATCTTCATCCTCTTTTAATATATATATGGAAAACTGGAACACAGAGTCATAAATCATCAGGGGTAAATGACAGAGTGCAGACATATTGCTTTTCTGGCTTCAGGAATGATTTTTAACACTATGTGGACAAGCAAGCAAAAGGGCAAATATCCTAGCATTAACTGAGAGCTAAGCTCAGGGCAGACCCTCCTCTCGCCATGTTCCACAAGTACTCCCCTAGTGCTCACAATAACCCCGTGAAGACACCGAGGCAGAGTGTTTAGTTCCTAGTCCAAGGTCACCATCTAGTCAGAGGCTGCCCAGGATGTAGAGCCCTGCCGCAGAGCTCCTCTTAACCAGGATACTGCGCTGCTGCCCGTGACCTGCTCCCTGCACACAGCACCCACGGAGGGAGCTGTTAACACGCTTGGCAACTGGTATGAGGCAGAATCTGGGTTATGCATAGGTGTGGACACTGCCCTCTGTGTATCTGACCATGATGTGTGGAGGACTGACCAGCAGGCAGGAAACCCAGGGGCCATGGGGGTTATCTTGTCCTGTACGGCAGTCAGGTGCCCTCTGGACGACTTAACCGATGACACTGAAGGCACTCTCAACTGCACGTTTCACAGTCACAGTCACGTTTCACAGAGGTCATAAAAGACCTCAAGATTCCTTACTGGTAGTATTTCCCAGAGACAATGACACACCTCCCCAACACTTAAACCCCACTCCCCTCCCCTTCTTTTCCCCAACAACAGTTAAACCATTTGCACTTACTCTTTAAAGGCCGGGAGATAGGAGTATATAGAAATGCTACTTAGGTTATAAATAAATGGCAGGTGTTTTCTGATATCTGTTGTTGCCCAGTTGCTAAAAAATGTGTTCAGTAAGCCCTGGTCCCCACCTGAAAGCAAAGAAAAAAAAGGAATTATGGTTAATAAACTTCAAAGATACCAATGTAACAGTATACAAATAGACCTTTAAATCACGCTCTAGTTGTTTTATAAAATAAGAAATTCTATGTCACTGGCATTGAGTACATTTTAGGGGTGGCCATTTCCCCAATTTAATTTCTTAATCCAGCAATTACTTAATGAGTAGCTAGTATGTGACAGATGCTGTGCCAGGTACTGTAGTCAGTGGAGTCCAGAAGACGCGGTCATCATCTTCCTGAGTCCAGGTAGCAACAGTGGCCCCAGCAAGTGGAGACTCCATGAAGTCACACAGACATGGATAAAGGTGGCAGGGAGAGTACAGGGCAGTCTAAGCACACATGAAAATGGCTCAGGGAAGCCTGCACGAGGAAGTCGTGTGTAAGCCAAGATCTGGGGCTGCAGAGGAGGACTTGAGAAGCCTGGGTATAGGGCAGGAGGGGGAGCCACAGAAGATACGGCAGGTGGTCTGAGTGACGGACTGCAGAGGAGTTCATGGCATGAGAGGAATCTCAAAGAGCCTGGCAACAACTAGACCACGCCAGGATTAGATTTTCAATTTTGTCTCCAACTAAAGATTTTATATTTCCCAAAAGAAATGAGACAAAAAAGTAAATAAAAAGCCAAAGAGAGTCAACTAGTATGATAGATTAACAGATTGTTTTCTGGGACCCCCGACCACAGACTCGCTAAGGTCCAGAAGGCCACAACACTCCAAGTGTGGTCTCTCCTGCCACTGACCAAGCCTCTGGGCAGGTGCTGGTCAGCCACCACTATGGTGAAAGCTACAGTAACAGCAAAGTGTGTGCTCAGTCCTCGGGGTTCCTGGACTTCATGCCTTTCTTGATGAGGACCACGGTCATAAATTCAAAAGGAAAATACTAAAAATCTAAACAGCTAGTGTCTGACCTAAATCACATACACATAAATAACAGGTCACTAAACCACCTCAAACCACACTTCTCCTTGGAGTCCATGTGCTTTCTGTTCTACATTTATGAGATTTCAGAAAACACGCCCAGAACCAGAAGTCTCTTCTGTGCAGCAGAATAGCAGCTCAGGACTGCGTGCGTGCGTGCATGCGTGCGTGTGCGTGCGTGCGTGTAGAGATTTCCTTCCTGGGTCGACCTTGTACCAAGCTCCAGGTATCTCTGTCCATACATACCAATTACAACAGGCTGTCAATACTACTCAGTTTCTCTTGGTTTTAAAGGAGACTTCAAAAAATCTGGAGATTTAATTTCTAAGATCAGGGTTTTAGGTTTAAAATCCAAATGTATCTTAGTTATGCTCAGTATGTCCTATTATTTCAAATACGTTCAATCAACTATAAAAATCAAAGGCATTCACTGAGTGAAAGTCTGTGGAGAAACCTCTCTGTGTTAAAGAGGTGCTGAGAAATTCCTAATTTCTAAGAGATAAGCAACTCAACAGAAAAATCGAGAGTTCTCAAGTTTTAAAGGACAGTGAAGATGCCAACAGAATACATTTCACTATTACAAGGATAGAATGGACTAGTTTTTTATGCCCCTAGTTTTTTATGCCAAAATTCTAAATCCTAAGGTGAATTGAATTAGCACCTTTATAAAAGAGCTGTGGTATTACAGTTATGAAAGATACTGCCATTGAGCAAACAGTGAAAAACCTAAGACACATTCCTGTATTTTTTTTATAATAGTGTTTGACTATAACTCATTCAAAATTTTTAAAAAGTTTTTTAAAAATCTAAGAAAATGAGAAGTAATGCAAAATACAATCAAGAACTGTTGGGCATTACATTCTAAATTCCACAAGAACAGAAATTATGGCTTTTATCATTATAATTATGGGACACACAAGAATGCCTTAAATCAAATTATTTATGGAATAAACATAAGACCCTTGATGATATCCTGTAAAGGTCAGAAAATTAAAACAATATTAAATATTACATCATGGAAATTCCACTGGTAAGAATATTAGCAAACCACTAAAACTAATATATATAAAGAACATGATTCAGTGTGTAATATATAAATTATATAATATATATGCATACATTGTGATAACCAAGAACATAAATACTAACATTCATACAGAAAGAAAAATGAAACAGTAATTATGTTAGAGTATTGGTGTTATAGACGTTCCTTCCCTTTAGCCTTCCTTTTATTATTTTTGCAATTTTAAACTATGAATACAAAGGGCAGAAAAATGAAAATTATACTAAGATCTTTCTAAGCATTCATCACTTATTAATCTATTTTTATTATGAAGTCTAATGTTATCAACAGAAAAAACACTAGTGGCACTCTCCTCTCAGCCCAGCACTCTAGGAGGCTGGGCAGGAGGACTGCAAGTTTGAGCCAGCCTGGGCTACTTGTGAGACCTTGTCTTAAAATTTAAAAAAAAAAGTGTGGGGGTGTTTAAAGGTGTAGCTCAGTAGTAGTGCACACTTGCTTAGCATGTGTGAGGCTGTGTTCAATTCCCAGTACCATCAGATATACATATGTCTGTGTATGTGTTTTATGTGTATGTGCATGTGTGCATATAAAGCATATTGGTAACAAATATCTATAAACACTGTCCAATTTAAAACATGAACATCAGCAACAGTGCTCTCCGTGAGGGTTCCCCAATTCAACCTTATTGCCCATCCTCCCAAACACGGCTATTAGTTGTTGAGATTTGTTTGCAATTTTCTTGCTTTCCTGTATTTTACTACATATAGTATATATCCCCAGGCAATATAAGAAGTCGCTTCTGTTTTGAACTTTGTAAAACTGGACATCATACTACACATGTTTTGGTACTACTTGTTTTTTATGGCATTTTGTAAGAACTTTCTACCTCAATCAATTCTGCTTAAAATGACTACTGGCCACATGTAATACAGTAAAAATTTCATTCCTTAGGGACCTGACTGGCAGTCTGACTTCCAAATCTGCCCTGTATAAGGTTGGTAAACAGAAGCCAGAGCTGCTGATCTCTCAGGCTCTGGCTGGCTGCCTCTCGTACCCTGCAAACATCATCGGTGCATCCTCCATCATCTGTCCATGCTCCATGTGCTACAAAATGACCAGGAAGCCCTGCAGGAACAGGACACAAGCAAGGAGGAGAAAAGGCAGCAATGTAGCTTGGTGAATGATGGTGCCCATTAAACTACCAAAACCTGAAACCATGCCTCCAGAGGGTCGTAAAATGTCCACGATCACTGAGCTCATCATGGGACCAGAGAGGTCACCTGTTAGTCCAAAGCTGTGGATTAAAAACAGAATTAAATCCCATCTAGTGGTATGGCTTATTTTTTAAATTCAGCAGTTTAGATATTTCATCTTTTTTCCAAATGTACAGTTCAACTTTTCAAGGTCAAATATTTAACCTTCATTATAGTAGATCAACAACTAGTGGTCAACTTGTAACACCCAGCTGAACTGCATCAGTGTGGTGCTGGGTGTGGAAAGCCCACCTGAGGTTTGTTGCCAACATAAATAGAACTAAAGAAGAGGTGGTGATGCTGTTGGTTTTCCTGGAGCAGCTTATCACACTGGCTTTCCTGATGTGAGCTCACCTACTATCACTGGAGGAGCTCTGGAACTCACTGTTGGTGAGGATGGCTGTGGTATTTTTCAGGGGAGCTCTGGTCCTTAATTTGAGCATTGCTTCCTGGTTCCAGTGCAGATCCTGCATCCTGCTGAAACAGGCTTTCTAGCTTCCACCACTGACCTTTGGCCTTCCCAGCACAGATCCATGGAACAGACTTGCATGAGACATTGTAGTTGGCTCTAGGCCTCCAGTTGGATTTGTGGGGGGCAATGCCATGGGCTCTAGGGCTTCAAGTGGACTCATGTAGGACACTGCCATGGGATCCAGGCTCTCAGCTGGATTCTTTGCATCTCCAGTGTGGGGAAAGACTCCCTTGTACTCTTTTGTATCTGACTCTTTGGGTGACTATTATAAAATAATTCTATAAGTTATGTGTCCTGTATTAAATTGTTTTCCTTGCAAACCCTGACTACAACACTCATCAAAAAAAATCTAGGTGTAGTGTTGGCATATGCTCTCTTCAGAAGTCTCTAGATGAGTGTATAATTCAGAGCAGAATGCAAATCTAAGCATTCCCGTGATATAAAATGTATAAGGATACCACATTGAATTTCCACTACAGAAATTCTAGAACATTTGTCCAGTATATGCAAGTCAGAATGTGAGAGGCAGCTTTATGTAATCTGACATGTTAGGACACTTTAAATCTTAATCATCTTGGAACCAACAAATATGATTAGCCAGGCTGGGGCAAAACACCATAGGCAAGAGACAGGGAAAGAGGAAAAGGGACAAGGGCAGAAGGTACTTGCTTTGCAAACAAAAGCAAATGTCCAATTCTGAATCACCCTTCCACCAGACTGCCCAATTATTGATAGTGACCCTACAACTACTTGGTAATTTCTGAGTCTTATGAGCAGGGTTATGAATCTGGTAACCATACATATAGCACAACCAGAAAGTGGGTTTATAGATTTATAAGAAAAATGGAGTCAAGTGTTGTCTTTTAAATTTGTACATTTGTTCAGTACGGTATAGTTCACTTGCTCTCCTGTAACTTGGCAGCAGCTGACCTGTCTACTGTGAGTAGCAGGGTGTGGAAATCAACTAGGTTAAACATGAACCCCACTATCTCTGCACAGGAATGGTTCCCCCTGCAGTTGTGTTCCCTAAAGTGTGGCCCAGGCCCCAGCGACACAGGTGCCACCTGGGTGCTAGTAGAAAGGTTCAATGTTGAGCCCCACCCCAGATCTACAGAATCAGAACGCACTTTCTGAGGTGACTTGTTTGCATATGAAAATATGAAAAGCACTGGGAGTCTTTTGGACAATGACTCATTTTATTGTATCAGAGGATGCAATTCTTAAAAATGTCATTTCTATAACAAATATCTAAAATTGTATAAGCTTAGGATAGCCATTATATACATTATATATATATATATATATATATATATATATATGAAGATAGATTCCAGCTCTCAAATGGTTCTCTATTTAGTAAGAACAGAGGGGCCGATGTGAAGCAAATAATTCAAAATAAAATATGCTTAATACTAAAATCATGCCATTGAAAAGTACTGAAATAAACATGAGGTTCACTCTTTCAAACTATCTTCCTACAACATAGCTAGCCAGCAGATTATCATTACTGCCTATAGGGAGCATGTCAAGGATTACTAAACTACAGTTTATGAATGGCCCAGCTCTGAGGGATATTCCCAGGAGATTTATCCAGCTTTGGGGTATTTCCAGGAGGTTTACCAAGGATCAGTGGATTAACCCCAGGTGACTTACAGAAATCCAGGCACTTAGTCCAAGCATCATTGCATCTCACTGTCTTCAACACACGTAAGCCAAGAACTGACTTACTGTACTGTTTTTGTTCTATACTGTCTTTAAAAAAAAATCTTCGTAACCAATTTATTAAACTATCTCATAAATTCAAGAAAACACTTATTGTTTTGAATTAGTCACAGGAAGGCCTTCTTGGTATAGATTCTCTTGCATTCTAAATTTATCAAAATCGTGATTGCTGTCAGGTATTGCAAGGAAAATGATTACGTACAGGACACATAACTTATCATATTATTATATTATGGTCACCCAAAGAGTTAAATACAAGAAGTGCAGGAAATCTGTCCACACAAGACCCAAGGAATCCAGATGAAGGCCTGGACCCCACAGTAACGTCCTGCACGAGTCTAGCTGAAGACCTAGAGCCCATTGACAGTGCCTCCCACAAGTCCAACTGGAGGCCTCAAGCCCACAACAATGACTCATGCAAGTCCGTTTCACAAGTCTGCACTGGGAAGGCCCCAAGCTCAGCAGTGGAAGCTAAAAAAGTCTGTGCCCGTGGATGAAGGATCTGTGCCAGAAGGCTGAGGGTTCTGCACTGGAGCCAGGAAGAGACTCTCAAAGAAAGAATCGGAGCTCCCCTGAAGAGTACCACAGACATCCTCAGTGACAACAAGGTTCCAAGCTCATCTGATAAAGATAACAGCTGAGTTCACATCAAGAAGCCAGTGTGACTAGCTTCTTCAGGAGACTAAACAGCTCATCTTCCCCTCTGGAGCTGGGAAGCAATGCTCAAAGTAAGGACCAGAGCTCCCCCAAAGTGAACCACAGTCATTCTTAGTGACAAGGTCCAAGCTCCTCTGATGATGAGAACAGCCACGTTCATATCAAGAAGCTCAACAAGCTCCTCCAGGAGAACGAATGACAATAGGAGCACCAACAGCACCCAGGAAAACCAACACAAACACTAAACTCTTCCTCTTCTGTTCTTTTTATCTTGGCGAGTCTTCAGGTGGGCCAACCATGCTACACCATGCTGAATCAGTGCAGCTGGTATTACAAGTCGACCACCTGTTATCAATTCACCACAATGGTTATGTAACCATATCATGTTATTAAATATCTGTAAAGTCTCCAAAAGGATCAGTTTTACAAAAGCAAGAATAAAAATCTGAATTATTTATATCTACTCCTGGCCCTTAAATTTACCATTTTGCCCAGACTAGAAACTAGAATGACTTGCAATACTGAGTGAATGGCCTTACTACAGGAATGTAGGCAAGCATAATTCTTCCAAGAACACTGCGTCTCATGAAACACTGCAAGACTGCTGATTTAAAATGATGAAGCATTTTTAGGTACTGTGGATCAGAGGGAGGACTAACAGCTGTAGAGATAGAAGCCCTGAGCCTCTATTTCCTCTTCTGTAAAATCACAAATACAACAGCTGCTGTGTCCACTTAAAGAAATGAATTTTAAGTAGTCAACAAAAAGGCCGAGGTAATAGAACCTTCTTCCATTCTGTATCACCTCTGGGACACATCCTAAAGAATGCTGTAGTGTGGGATAATACAGATAGGGAGAAACAAAAACCCATGCAGCCCTAGAGTTAAGAAAGCCCTGACTTTTCCACCAGCTCAGAGCGAGCTGCTGTCCTGAACAATGATGGGTTCCCAGTAACAGCTGAATAGCAGGCCCTCTATAAATACTTGCTGAGTGAATCAAACCTCACAGGATGGTTTAGAAGTAAACGAAAACATAAAATAAGCAGAAGAGTCTGTGTACATATAACACGCTAGTCCCTTCTTCCCTGTTTCTCATGGGGTTCACGATTTCAGCTGGTCACAAAACTAGAGACAAATGGATGCTAAGTTACAAATCAGACTCACAGGTGCAATGATATAAAAAAATAGCATATATACATAAAACATGTGCGTTCATTTTGTCATTATATGCTATTAAACTATTAATTAAATGACATAAATGCAAGAGAATACTGTAGTTATTTTCAAGCCAACTGAATATACTGCAAGGGCAAGAATGAGCTTCCCAGAGGAAGCTAATGGTCAGTGCAGAACCTCTCACATCAGGAAACCAAGCAAGGTTTACCAGAGGTGCTGAGCTCATGCGGCTTGGACAAGACAAGTGCTATCTTGAAATACTATCTCAGTCCTTCAATGTTTTGGGCAGGTTCAACAACATTAAGCCTAATTAACTATAAAGATCAGAGAAGGCAGCTGTGAGGTCAATTTTACACTTTAAAAGAATTTAGGATCAAATTTTCTGTTTAACATTTCAAAACATTTTTCTACTCTGTTTAAGGTATCAATATCTATTTGCAAGTTACAGATATAATAATCTCATAGCAGATCTTCGATTCTTAACCAAACTTAATACTATGCTACCAATTCAATCTTTTTTTTTTTTCTTTCTGAAAACTCAGCTATAGACCTAAATTGCAACACACCAGTAACAAGTTAGGGTATTTAGGTTTTACAATAATTAAAGCAAGTATCAAAATTTTTTAAAAATTGGAAAATATGAATTCCTGATTTGTTTTTGAAATATATACAGATGAAATTTAATAGACAGCAATTTTCAAACATTAAACTTGTCTTCGACTAAACAAGTATCCTTAATTTAAGCTATTTTAGGGAAAATAAACTTCAACTTGCATTCAGATTGACTTTTTTCAAATTAAAAGTCAAGTACCTTAGTTTCATTTCACATGAGTATGTGTGGGGGGGGGGGGGGACAATTCCTGATTAGAATCCTCTACACTATGATCTCTTTTTCACCTCTTACTGATAAACACTGAACCTTACCTTGTCATATCCTATAAAATGCTAGAGTATATCTACTTCACAACAGCTGTTGTTCAACTTTGCAGGAAATGTAACTTTACTGATGAAGAAAGTATGAAGACAATTTGAAAATACAAAACAATAGTAATACGAATTTGGACTTAAGACTTTTCCCTATGGAAAATTAGACATCAGCCAAGAATTAGGTATGTAGTCACTGGGTCTAAATTCTAACACCCTGGATATTTGGAAAGAAAAGAGAAGTCAGCATGGTTTGCCATATTAGGATTATTCTCTTGGCCAGAGGCACAGAGGGGATGGTGTGATGAGAAGGCTGCTGATTAGGACAATGACCACCACATTCCTTCATGTCAGGAGGTCCCCGAAAGCAGCTGCAGAATCTCACTCGCCAGCGGCATACGGGACTTGTCAGTGGACAGCGGGCCCTATCAGTTTCTTTTGAACATAGGCAAGAGGTTGAGCGTACTTTCAAGATGTTCAGACAGATACAGTCATCTGCAAAACTAGCCTTCTGTAACACTAGCCTAAAAATACTAGAACATCAGAACTGGTAAGCCTTGTGGGTGGGGAGGACTTACAGACAGTAAAAAATAGTATATCTATATATGTATAATGATGGAAAACATGAATATACTCATCTTAGTGCCTATGGTGTGATACATAAATAATTTTTAAATAAGTTTTAAAATAAAAATGGTATTACTTTTATAAAACAGATATAATTTATCAAAAACTTTAAGGAAAGCAAAGTTACTGGCACAGACTAGTATCACTGCTTATAAATAAATATTTTACCAGTATCAAACATAAGTCCCTTAAGAGAAAGTGCCTTTCTATTACACAGGTAGTGATGTACACAGATTGCAAACCCTTCCAGAGACAGGCAGGCACCCAGGGTAAGGCGTGAGCTTTTCTTTTTCTTTCTTTCTTTTCTTTTTTTTTGGGGGGGGGGAGGAAAGCTCAGCAGCACATACTTCAAATGCAAATGACTTTTCATTTAAGAGCTGCTAGTTTATGCTTCCGCTAAAATGAAACACGTTGAGAATAAAAGTCCCATCTGCAGAGACGACTGCTTAACTCTTTCCATTAAGCATTTCTATTAAGAGCAAATCCAATGCTTCCCTACAACCAGCTAGTAAATGGAGCACCTCTGAGGCAGGCCAGTGCCTAGAAACCCTGCTGCTGAATAATGAAATGTGCTAGCAGGCACAGGAGACTCTCACAGTGGTTTCAGGTTCTGATTGAAAAAGCAGAAAGTGCTTTCTAGTTGAGCACTCTGCACACATTTAGGCTGCTTAACAGCAAATCCATCGAGCTCTAGACTCTAGGACACAGCACATGGCCCAGGTTGGTCTCCCCCAGTTAATTAGTTTCATATTCTAAAATTTTACTCTGGATAATTTACTATGGCTCAAGGCTATTCGGTAGCTAAACTCTTATCTCCCAACAACAACATGTAACACTCTTCTAGGTTAGACGCTAGATTGTCTTTTCAGATTAATCATATGGATTTCAGGCAGTTGGCAGGCCACAAGATCTATTCAGAAAGTGATTCACTTACTGAAATTGAGAACAGCTGCACTGAATGTCTGGCCACATTGCACTGACTTCCTTCCAATTATAGGAAAGGAGGTGAAGAAAGTCACACTCTCACAGGAAGGTTAAGACGAACAGTGGACTTCTGCTAAAACTATTCTCTTCTTCCTTTTATGCAAGATAATGATTCCATACAAGCAGGAGCACACATGCGCTGAACTTGAATACTAATGTAGCTTTCATTCCTTCTATGAAAGGAAAACAGATCTAAAAACCTGCTGGAAAAGGGAATAGTTTTGTTGACCAAAGTGAATGGTCAACACATTATTTTTCTTACTCAGATTGCTTCAAACAAGACTACACTTCTTGTCAGATGCTGTCATTCATTATGGTCAGCTACTTCTGTTTTATTTTGGAGCGTTTCACACCTTAGCATAGCAGAGAGTTTTTTGTCCTCAGCGCTAGTGAGGCTGTGGGCTGCATGAGTCTCTGTCGTGAAGGGGCTGTCCTGTGTGCTGTAGGGTACTTAGCAGCGTCCCTGGCTTCTACCTGCCAGATGCTGAAGCACCTGCCCTCCATCAGTACAGACAAAAGTGTCTCCAGACATCACCAAACATCCCAGAATTGCCCAAGTGAAAACTACTAGCTTAGAATGTAAACCAGTGAAATCAGGAAACAAGAAACTGAAACTTCCTTATCCTCTTCAACAAAATTTCACATAGCTACAAATCCCAAATTCAAAATCAAATGACTAAACAGAACTCAGTTTTGTGAACAGCAAGAACAAAAAGCCCAATTTTAAGTCTCAAGTTTTAAAGTAACAACCTGAACAACCTGTTAGGTTAATTCTTTTATAAAGTTTTAATATTTTTATTTTAAACTTTATAGCTACTTAACAGAAATGAATTTCTTATCAGCACCCAGGGTTGCATCTTATAGCTATGGAGAAAACCTTGTTTTGCTGATTCCAAAAGATGCACGTATAACTGCAAGTCTCAGATCTACTTCAGAGATGGAACACAGCAGGAAGAAGCCCCCAGCGCAGGAGTCTTACCAGGGCCCAGGCCTGATGCCAACTCCACACTCCCGGCCCATGCTTCTCCACCATGTCCCCTATCATGTGCTTAGTCACTGCCTGGCCAGCTCCTCAGAGCACGTCCTTCTTGATTTGCATACTAGATATTTTCTTTTTCTAAAATAACTACCAAAAACAATTTTAAAAAGAACTACCTATTTCATCTTGCATGGTTTTGTTGTTTTCTGTCTTTTTAAAAAATAGTTTATTATTTCAGAGACAAGCCTGACATGGAAGAATACTTATTCATTTATCTGATCGAAATTCACCAGTGGTAGAGCACTTGCTTAGTATACTGGAGGGCCTGGGTTTGATCTTCACTAAAGCAAATGAAAAACAAAGAAAAACAAAAAAATTCTCCAAAGGATACATGCCCCGTATCATAGTCATCCTCTCTACAGACACAAGGCAGAAAAAGTTCTCTGACTTTTGCTGCTCTTTAGCTGTGCAGATACCACTTCAGCTGACACAGAGTTTTAAGAAAATGAGAGCCTGGAAGCACAGATCATTCAGGTAAACTTTCTGTCTTCCTTTTTAATGACTCCCACGAGAATGATAACCAAATTATCAAGTTTATTTCCCAAGTTTCCATGGAGACAACGTTTGATCTTCGTATTAACAACGGCTGTCAACCCTCTTGAGCTACGTTTACCCTGGTTTAAAAACTGAAGTTGGACTGTCTCTCAAAATTAATGGAGAAACAAGAAACAAAAAACACTGAAGGACATTCGAGAGAGAGAAAAAAAAAAACACCAGGATTTCAGGAACAGTGGCAAAGAGGCCTCAATGAACGGGGTAGACAGTGGAATGAAGGAGAAAAGTAGACAACCAATGGCAGAAAAACAGCATAGCAGAAATGAGGCAGAAAAGATTGACTATAATCTCTAACACAGACGGCCTTGATACACTAACAAAAAAAAAACACAGGCAGAGTAGATCAGGACATAGGGTCCATCGAGATGCTCTGTATAGGAAATATAATCAACCTGAAAGAGGGTTTATGGATAGAAAGTCAAATATGAGAAAACAATGTTCCATGTGACAAGGAACCAGAGAGAAATAGAGGCAGTTCATCCAGCAGCTGCAGATAGGTTGGAAAGTCATGACACTTTTGTGCAGTGGAGAACTACTCAGCTGTAATAGAGGAAAACCTTGAGGCTTTTGTAGGTAAAGGACTACAACTTAAGATCAAGCTCAGGGGTAAAAAGGTTCAGAACCACTTAGGTAAATAGCAGGTTGGCCCTCAATCTAAAAACTAAAGGAGTTAGTGGGACCCAAAATGTACAATGCACCCTGTGAAAATGAAAGGGGAGGAATCGTCTAAAAAAGGAAGGCAGAGGGCATTGTTAATAGTGTATCAGGATTTAAAATCCACCTTATTTTCATCGCTCTGTTTAGTTTGATTATATTCTGTTCCAGTCTGTCTACTTGTATAAGATTTGAGGGCACAGAGAGCTATTCCAAAAATAGCAGGATATACTATGGTAACGGTCCTTAATTTCCTATTAACTTAATCTGAAGCCCTGTATCACTTACACTGTCTTATTATGACTCATCTTATTTGAATCTGGTTTGTTAGATCGCTGTTTTGTCTTGAATGATTGTATTCCAATCTGTTATGACTGATAGTATCAAGTCTGAGAGTATAGGCAAATACTCTGAAGACAAGATTCACTAGGATACTCACTCTGGTTTGACTATTACCTGCTTTTAAAGTCTTACAATGTCTCCAATGTTTTGTTTTTAGTAATAGTTATGTACTGCTATGTTCAATTATACTATGCCTGATGATATACACAATTCTATTGAAGATAACAAGAGACACCATAGTAACCATTGTCACCTTATATTGTGGTTTGATATGTCTTTTTCATTTCATGTTTTTCTAGGAATTTGTTTTGTTTTGTTTTTCCCTTTAATACAGAAAGGCTAGATATACATGTAGAGACTCATGCATGTGTAGAACTTCTAAACAGTTTATGAGAACTGATTATATAATGCAAGATGAAACGAACAACTACTTTGAAGAAAAGAGACACTGAGGTACCCAGTGCTGATGCCATAGTGTCATGATGTGAAATCCAGCAATACTATTATTCTTTGTTCAGAGTGATTTTAATCTGTTTTGTTTTGTTTAATTTCAACACATGTGAAGGTATGGACAGCTATTTTGAAGAGAATGAGAGACATTATGGCAGCCATTGTTGACTTATTGTCTGGTCTTGAAAACCTAAAACGCCTTCATCATCCTGTTTTGATCAGTTTTATACTATGCTGTTTTGTATGAAGTCTCGGTATGTGAAGATATGGACAACTATTGGGAAGAAAAGAAGAGACAATACGATAGATACTGAAGACCTCCGGTTGTCTTGCTTTGAAATCTGTGTCTCTTACATTGTTTTCTTCTGTTTTGTTATGTTTAATTTTACCCTCTTTAAAATAAAATTTTAAAAAAAACCTGAAGTTGGGTGTTGCTGTTTTGTCTTCTGTGCTGAGGACTGAAGCCTCAGGTATGCTAGGCAGATATAGTTATGCTCTCAGACCTAAACACAGAAGTTTGTTATTTGTCAAACATTTTTTTTTAAATTTTTGAATAACCACTGTACATTTATTGTGCTATAATTAAGGTCATTTAATGGCAAGCCTCGTAAAATTTTTTTTTATCCTAGTTTAGGTTAATCTTATTCATCTATAGGGAAAAAAGATGCATGTTACACACACAGCAGTATTTCTAAAAAGAACACAATTTAAATTGCTAGCTACATCTCCATTATCCTCCAGGCACAAGACAGCACGACATTTATTCCTCTGAGAACAGCAGCTCCTGGAAACATAATAGCTTATCAGATACAAAGACAGCAGGTACGTACCATCGAAACTACCTTGCTCCGAAGCAAGGTGCAACAGCTGCTTATACGTTTCAACTGAGGGCTGGTAGACAAAGACTCCAGAATTGAAGCAGTCAGGCCACCCTGGGTCTGGTGCTGCTGACAATTCTTCCCTCTCAAAAAGATCATCAATATTTGTTAGGACCTGATTGAAAGAGGAGAAAGGCATTACAGAAATGTGTTTTCTGAAATTCTATGTTATCTGACACAAAAGATGATGACAGCTTTAAGGCAGCCTGGAACCATTCTCCATCATCACTTCATACTTTCTATGACATTGGTTTTATCTCAACTTTATGCTCCAGTCTTGACAACATTCCTCAAATGCCTACCGGGTCTCCATGACTATGTACATCTTTCCAGCCCTCGAGGTCACACTCACCAGAGTATCTGCATCCATGAACACACACTTTGAATACTGTGTAAGTGACCAGCAGTGAAGTTTGGTCAGTGTGACACCCAACTCAGGCCTCTTCATTAAGGTAAGATGAGCAGAATCGCCACTGTCCAAGACATCTACTGTGATGACTTCATCAAAAACTGTCTCCAAAACTTTTCTGTCAAGACAAATTCCAGAAAACAGTACTCAGAATCTTGTCACAAGTGACCCACTCATGGAAGGCGGTTGCCTTACTGTCCTATTCATCCATTAGCAGAACAATCTGTCACTTTGGTATAGTACAAGCACTTCAATCTGTCCTAATTCACTTTGGAACAAATTGTATTCATTTGCCCATGCAATTAATTTCACTAAAGTAATAACTATTCATGGTGAGACTGGATTATTTTTAAAACATTATTATGGAAATTGTCTTGTATTTTTTATTATGTCATTGAATACCAGGAAATTTGGTAAGACATTACATATACCTTTGCAATGGCTTATGTACTTGACAATGATATTTTAGTAGATACTTGCCAACTACTGCATGTTTTACAAATGATAGTAGGCACATACAATATGTATAATGAAGCCCATAACTAATCACTTTTGCTAAAGCAATTGCTGACAACTGCCTGAAGCTCTGTGTGCTGAAAGAAGTTAAAAGGCTGAGCTACTAGTTTGCCAGTTTTTTACAATTCAGTATGACCAGCATTCACTGCATGCTTAGCATTCTATTTAGGGGACAATGAAAATCATTCTGGTTTGTAAGGTGCAACACTTCTCCATGCACAGAATTAATTAAATCTTTATTTTAGAAACCTTCTGGTGGGGCCAACTTAGATAAGGCATTAAAGCATCAGAGAACATGTATGACACAAACATGTCATCATTAGAAGTTTATAACAATGTCATATATGCTGAAAAAATTGGTATTGTATTCTGTATCCAAAACTGTGCAAAAGAAATATGCTTTAGTTCACATAGTAAGCTTGATGTTTTAAATAATAAACAGGCACCACTGAACTACAGTGAAATAAGTAGCAGTAGGGATGCAAGACTAGGTCTAGCTTCTGACTCCATCCTTAGTAATGGACTACACATTAGGAAATAGCCTTTTTTGGCATCTTCCTAAATAAAGATTTAGAAACAAGGTCATTAGTGTGGAAGATATATGTATGCATATATAATTCCTGATCTTTAGATGCCCTTGGGATATATATGTTTCAGTTTCTAAAAGGGCTAGGAGACTGCAAAAATAAACACAGCAAAAACTGCTACTGTGCCCAAAAGTTAGTATTTAGGAACTAGGTAGTTCATTCAGATAACTCAAAATTTAATTTCAATAAATTGAGTTGAACAAGCAGCTTGTGCCACAGAGGATGTTTCCCCAAGCAAAACCATTAGTTCAGAAAGCCCTTTGATAAACATTCCAGTGTATTATGTTAAGAATAAAGATCTTCAGGTTATAAATGTCAACTGGCAATGGAGACAACTGCTAGTTTGTGTGCAAAGTTACCTGAGGGTTTTGCAAGTTTGAAATGAGAAACACTGTAGCCACTGATACATTTTGGGAAAGAAGATAATTATGAAGATATGAAAGATGCATTCCACACAGGGAATGCCTGGAGTAAAACAGTAAGACAGTCACAGACCTAAAGAAGAGAAGGTCCTGTTTATCCTCCCAATCAGCAAGAGGAAGGCCAGGGCACTGCCTCCTAAAAGGGGCCTGCTCTGAGTATCTCTAAAAAGTAAGGGTTTCAGATCCAGGTGTCTTTCACTCCAAAATTTTCATCTTTCTCTATTCATGCCTAATCCTTGAAAAGGATGTGACTTAATGTTCATAGATGTCAGAAATCGGAAGAAGGATGTCAGAGCCTTAAGCATGAGCGGATAGACAGAGAGCAAGTTTCCCAGGGACAGACACACAGGCAGGCAGGCAGGCAGGCAGGCAGGCAGGCAGCTCAGTCCTCACCTCATAGAGTCTGAGACCTGTGGGGTGGCAAGCACGACCAGCCTCCTGGTGGTCCTGTGCTGTTTCAGAGAAGAGCCTAGGACCAAGGCACCTTTGGCGTAGGCATCGTTTGTGGTCAGTGTCACAAAGGCCTGATCTTG
This sequence comes from Dolichotis patagonum, assembly GCA_004027295.1. Classification (NCBI taxonomy): domain Eukaryota; kingdom Metazoa; phylum Chordata; class Mammalia; order Rodentia; family Caviidae; genus Dolichotis; species Dolichotis patagonum. The sequence goes on from PVJX010001538.1 coordinate 78,568, forward strand.
ATACAAAGAAAAAAAAACACTCATTACAATATTTTACCTGGACAAAGACTTTCTCGAGGATCCTGTTCAAACAGTAATTCAGCAAAACTGGTTCAATGGAGTGTAGGGGTGTGTGCGTCTGTGTGTGTGGCGGGGGAAGGGGAACATTGAGGATTGAATCCAAGGCCTCATGCAAGCTAAGCAAGTGTTTTACCACTGAGCTACATCCTTGGCCTAGCTTTATTCAGAGACAGGGTCATGGTCAACTGCTCAGGCTGGTCCCAAGTTTGTGATCCTCTGCCTCAGTCTCCCAAGTTGCCGGGGATTACAAGAGTCCAACATGACAGATTTGCCCAAGCAAAGGGCTTTTTTAATCTATTTCTTCTGGGAAAGAGAGGTCTTCCTTCCCTAAAGCTGTCCAGTGACCAATCATTAAACGGATTTAGAGACCATCTGAGCTCTCGCAAACCTGCCTCCTCCTCTCTGGAGAACCAAGCAGTATCCCCTAGCTGGCCCGTTGAGTGTCCACCTCCGCCAGTACACACACAGGGGCACAGATCTTCAATTATCAGTGGTAACAAGAACAGAAGGCATGGCTTCTGCACAAACAAGAACTGCTTATGAAAGCCTTCCAGCCTTTAAAATTTCCTCAGTCTTTCCGTGGGACAATTCTAGCCTCCATCTCCAAGGAGATTATAGCATTAGCAGGTTGGTGGGTATCCAACACACAGGGCACTCCTAATCAAACTCTGGCAGGGGTCACTTGGGGGCACTGTTGCCCAGCCAGCGAGTTAGGACACTTTGTCATGAAGTCACTCTCTGTCTTGGGTTTCCTCATTCTTCCTTGTCCATTTTCCTACGTGGAGGTTGGACGTAGTAGACATTCCATTGAGAAACGAAAGGCAGGTGTGGCTCGCCCGGGGAAACTGCACATCCCCCCACGCAAGGCAGGCCTCTACACAGCTGTAGGAAGCCTGGAGTCCCCCACCCCCACCCTGTCACACTGTAAGAACGCCCAGAACAGTGACAACTGTCACTTGACATGCCATCAGCCTCTGCCGGTCCTTGCTTCTATTATTTTCAACCCATCAGGAGACCGTAACATTTCAGTCATTTTTCACCAAAGGTATTTAATCTGAGAATAATGACTTACGTTTAAACCCTAAAGCGACTGAGATTCCAAGAGACCATGGAGAAAAGTTTAATGCGCGTAGGAGTCAAGGATTGAGGGAAGCAAGGGCATGGATGATTTCCAAGACTAACTGAGGAGGAGGGCAAAAGCGCAGAGCACCGAGGAACACACCAGACTCCACAAACACTGTACAGGAACCGGAGCAGCTCAGTGACAGCTGGGTAGGAGTTTAACCTTACTAAGGGCAGCTGAGCTGCCGGTTACACCTGCAAGGTTCTGGCAGTTCCGCTGCTGTAACAAGGCTCGCAATTAGCCTCAACGACAGGGGAGCACCAGGTACCCCGAGCTCCCCAGACCTGAGCAGATTGCAGGCCCAGACGCCTTGCAACAAGTGGGGAGGAGGTTCAGCTCAGGGAGGGGACGCAAACCCGGCTCCCAGCTCCCCGAAACCCGGCCCCAAAGGCCTAAAAATAGGCTCGGCGTGGCCGCCAGGGCCGGCGGGGACGGCCCAGGAGCCGGGTGGAGGCCGCCGGTGTCCCCGCCTCGCGACCGTCCCTTCCCGGGTCTGCCGCCAGCAGGAGGCCGGTCGGCTCCCCCCGGCACCCCAGGAGACCCGGGTCCACTCCCCGAGGGGTTCGGGCGGCAGCCGCTCCGCCGCCCGCCTGCCAGGGAAGGAGGAGGAAGGGCGAGCACACGGAAGCAGCACGGCCGGGGCGCGGGGCCGGCCTCGCCTGGCGCCCCCTTCCTGCGCGGCGGCGCCGGCACCGCAACTCCGCGGACCCCGCAACTCCCGGGGCTCCGGGGCAGAGCGGGGCGGCTGCAGGGCTGCGATCTCCCGGGCGCGGGGCCGGGTCCGCGGGGCGGGGGGCGCGTACCTGCCATGGTGCCGTCCGGGCGCGGGCGGCTGCCGCAGGCGCAGCTGTGTGGCCCCGAGACCCCGCAGCCGGAGAGGAGCGCGGCGAGAGCGGCGGGAGCCGAGCGCCGGCCCCCAGCGCTCTTATAGCGGCCGCCGCGGGGGCGCGCACGCTCGCGCTCGCCTCTCCCGGCCGCGCGCCCCGAGCTCCGCAGTCCGCGCCCGGGTCGCGCTCCCGGCACCTGCCGCTGTGACCCCAAAGCTGGGAGTCGAAGGGGCATCGAGTGTGGCGTTAAACTCCCAAAGCGAAGCGAAGGATAAAGTCTTGTAAGACCAACTCCAGACCACTGTAGTTTTAATAATTTCCTTGCACGGTTAAGTTAAATGTAAAATTTAATTCTCCTTTTTTTTCCTTTCACTTAGCGTTTCATATTCACTCCTGCAATTATATCCTAGTGTACTCAAAATGGTTTAGTGGTCGTCACCTGAAATAGAATGGATAGTGGATATAGACTCTTAGAGCAGTCTGTATCAATTAGATATTTAAGTGCTTCGTTTTATGCTTATAGCAGCTCAGTGAGGTAGGTGTTACACGTTTATTTTACAAGCACGGAAATTGAGACAGAGAAGTTAACTGGAATGTAAGAGGACAGGGTAAAACTGGAACCACAGTGCAGATTCGCCCTTCCCACCCAAAAAGCCTTAGTGCTCCATAAAAGTTCTGGTAATTCTGGTTAGGTAACACAATTGTTTTTAGTTAATCTGTTTCACAAGTCTTAAAATGGTCAATTTGTCATTTTTCTAGGAAGTTGAGAAATAGTTCTCTAATGTGGTCACACCCTTCACGGCTCATCCTCTCTTGACACCCAGCCCCAAACCAGCAAGAACCCTCAGGTCTACAGTTCTCTGCAAACAAGTTGTTTACTAAGACAGAGAGACTGTTACAAAGTTATGGGAAAGTTGACAGCAACTGTCTTCCTCACCCCAATCCCCATTCCTCAAAATGTAGATGGGAAAGAATAAGTGATACATTTGCTAAGGTGGTACTGCCATCCTCAAACAGATTACAGTCAGTCTCAAACTTACAATAGTTGTTCAATTTAGGATTTTTCAACTTCACAATGCCGCAAAAGTGATAGGTATCTCATTTAAATTGTACTTCAAATTTTGAATTTTGATCTTTTTCTGGGTTAGCAACATGTGGCACAATGCTCTTTCATGAGACCAGAAAGGAACACTGAGCCTGACTCCCAGTCAGCCACAAGGATCATTGAGGGCAAACAACTAAACTGTGCTGTATGTTGCAGCTATCATGTTGGTAGATTAGACAAATTAAAAAATGTTCATCTTATGATGTTTTTAACTTATGTGGGTTAATCGGATTATAAATTCATGCCCATCATAAAGTGAAGAGCATCTATAGTTCACTGTTTCTTCATGCACCATGTGTAGGCTTGAACTTCCTCTACCAGAACCATTTGGGGAAAACTATTGTAATAGAGCTGTCTAGAGGAACAAAACCAATCGAAAATATAACTATACAAAAGGACTTATTCAATATACTTACAGGATTGGAAGTAGAAGAATCACAATGCTTGTCTGTGGACTTGAAGGAAGCGTCCAAAATGGCTGTCTGTGTTCTGGATTCAGGGGTGGTGGAAAGGTGAAGGCCTGGATGCTCAGTGTAGAGTTACCTGTGTGAGTCCCTGTGGGAAGTTTGAACAGCTGTATGGGAAGGTTGAAGAGTACATGCTCAAGGCTCAAGAAACCAGGGACTTACATTCCTAAAGACACTAGTGAAGACCAGAGTTGTTCAAAAAAGGCATACTGCCTTCTTTCCCTTTTTATGCAGTCCTGGGTACCATCTTATTGGTTGGTGCTGCCCATACCCAAGGTGGGTCTGCCCCTTCTAGTTTGATAGCCTGCATGTCAATCATCCACAGACACACCCTGAACTTTACTACTTGGTAGGCAGTTCTTACTCAAGTTAGAGTGACACATTACAGTTAACAATCACACCTGTTAAAATAAGTATTTCTGGACCTAAATTCAGACCTCCTGAATTATAACCTTTTAAAAAATATTTTATTTTTATTTGACATATAGTAATTGTACATAATTATGGAATACAGTATGGCTTTTCATTACATGTATGTGTAATGATCAGTTCCAGGTAATAGGCATATGCATGACCCGAATCAAATTCTTAAGGGTAGAGCCCAAGGACTAGCATTTAAAATATCACCCTGTGGGAGTCCTTATTCAGTCTTTCCATTTCTTCCACCCCCGCCATGTCTTGGAGCCCACTGATCCATGTGGGAAGACCTCCCTGTTACTTGGCATTACATGCTTCCTCTGCAGGAAATGAGTATGTGGGGGTGAAGGGTTAACATAGGTTTCCCTTATCTTAATTCTGTAGACTAAGAAAAATTGAAACCTTTTAAGGAGCATTGAGGCTACAGTTGAACTATGAGTGGGGAGGCAGAAAGAAGTGGTTCCTACTCTGAACTTCTCTGTTCCAAGTGGACCATCTTTTACCCAGAGCCTTCTGTCATCCGTGATCCTTAGCTGCCTGCTCAGCTGTCAGTCTAAGTGTCTCAGGCCGGACTTCCCCACGGATGTGGTACTGGGGCCCAAAAGGCAAAGCCAGGAGGAAGAACGAGGGACAAATAGAAAACAGGAAAGTTTCCCTTGGGAACATCTGATTGCTGTAATCTGCTGTTAAATGAGATTATAAATAGTGACCCACTGTTCAATTTTTATGAGCTTTCTCTGTCCTGATCTTCAGATATAGGTGAGAGCAAAGCCTCTCACATTTTAATGTGCCCATCAGTTGCCTGGGGATCTTATTAAAATGCAGATTCTGATTCAGGAATTCAAGGTGGATCTCCAAGGCGATGCCTAGGTTATGGACAGAGTGTGAACAGTAAGGTGTCTGAACATTTTCGGATTGTAAGGCATTGGAGGGAGTGAATAGACATGTAAAAGTGTGTTTGAGACTGTGGTGGGTTTACCTTCTGAAACTTGAACTAGCTTTTATGTTAAAAAAGTTGTATTCTACATGAGCATACGTAACTGTTAACTGTTTAAAGCTATGCTAAATGCATATATTCAGCATGGTTTGTCCAAAGTTCATTTTTAATTGGCTTTGGAATGCATTATGTAATTTTTTGGCAAGATATTTGCCTTCTTAATTATGTTTTGTTTAAGATAATGTTGAAATCAGCTTGCATTCCCTTGAGCACACACACTAATTGGTGGTGGAACTACTGACCTGGAAATGTCTTCCTGAGCAGGGGAAAACCTATTGGCCTGAGATTTGAACAATTCCCATGGACAATCCATGAATTACATGTACCATATCTTCCCAGACACAGAAAAAGTGAGTTACATATCTAAACTTTCTCGTCTTATTGATATTATACCAAATCTAGACCCAAAATTTGTGACAATTATCACAAAGCTGTCTAATTCCAATCAAAAGCTTGATTTCAGTGAATAATATACTGGGAGACCCAAAACAGCTGAATTTTTCTCAAGAGCTAGTTTCAAAATCTGCAAGTTGCAGTGACTTGATGGTTGATGATATTGCCTTCAAAAATCCTTGTTGAGATATATCCGCATACTGTAAATTTCAGCCCTTTCTGCTAAATTCAAAAGAAAACATACAATTAAATAGTTTTTACATATTCACAGGTATACAATTTACAACAAGAAGTATTTCCTTATTTTTTCTTTTTCTTTCTTTTTTCCCTCTCAGTAGTGAGGTTTGAACCTAGGGCCTTTGCACTGAGCAATACCTCCCAACTCTTATATTTTTATTTTAAGACAGGAGGACATTTTTATAAGCCCCAAAATAAATCTGTACCCATTTGCAGTTACTTCTCATTCTCTCTTTCCTGCTTTTCTCTCTACTATTAATATTTTCTATTTTTATACATTTGTCTATTGAGATTTACCCATATGTCATCTTTTGTGAGTGGTTTCTTTCATAAATGTAAGGATCTTTCATGGTTGGCCCATGTCAGTGTTCTATTCTTTTTAATTGCCAAATAATATTTCATTGTTGATAGGCCACATTTACCTTAGCCGCTCATTATAGGTAAAACATATTGATAGATTTGGCTAGTTTCTACTTTTGTCTGTGTCCTTAAAGTTGTCGTGAACATTTGTGTCCAAGTTTTTGTGTGAACAGGTGTTTTTATTTCTCATAGATATACAAATAGTATTGCTAGATCATATAGTAAGTCTATTGTCTTTGTTACTCTTCCCTCATTGCTGAGATAAATTACCTGACACCCAAAATTAAGGATGGAAAGGTTTAGTTAACTACTCACAGTTTATGGAGGTCTCTGTCTATAATCAGCTGGCTCCTAGGCAGGGTGGCACGGCACAGAGGCAATAGTTTATGGCAGCAGAAGACAGCAAAAGCAGCAAGAGCAAAAATGGGTGAGGGGAGAACAAGCTTCTGTTCCTCCTGTTGTAGTCAAGGGTTATGCAGAGAGCAATTAGAATCAGGACAGGGAGTTCATAATAGTATTTTTATGATGGTCACCCATAGTTAACACAAAAAAATGCAGGAAATCTATCCACAACACTAAAGACATAGACTATTTAGTCAAGGGCCTGAATCCCACAGCAATGTCCCAATGAGTCCAGATGAAGACCCAGAGCTCATGACAATGCCTCCCACGAGTCCAACTGGAGGTCTAGAGCCTGCAAGAAGGACTCACGCCAGTCTCTTTTAGGTATCCCTGCTGGGAAGGCCCAACGGTGAGCGGTGGAACTAGGAAGTCTATGCCAGTGGGGTGAAGGAACTGTGCTGATAGGTCGAGGGTTCTACGCTGGAGACGAGAAGTCACACTTAAAACAAAGACCAGGGCTGCCCTGAAAAGCACCACAGCCATCCTCAGCAACACGGAGGCCCCGAGCTCCTCCAACGACAAACAGTTGAGCACATGCCAGGAAGCCAGTGTGATGAGTTCATCCTGGAGACCAAGCGGCACACGTTTTCCTCTCCGGAGCCAGGAAGCAATGCTTGACGTGAGGACCAGAGCTTCTCCAGGAGAACCTAACGGCTCAAACAGCAGCAAGTAAGAGAACCCACAATACCTCAATGCCTCAGCACCTCAACATGCCTCAACGTGCTTCAACGCTCCTCAATGCATTAACACATCCCTTCTCCTCCACGTCTCTATTTATGCTGGCAACTTTCCTCAAGTGAAACATCTACGCTCAGCAGCACAGTGATTTAATTCCGCTGCTGTTAAATTGACCACCAGTTTTTCATCTGTAACACCTCCCTTATATTGTAAGCAGGCTACGCCCACTATGTGAGTGGGGGATAGCGCTCACACCATCGCTGTGCTCTCCTCTTGCACAGAATGAGGGTGTTTACAAAGTTTGGATCCTGGCCCACTGACCCTGGTTCCTCAGTTAAACTTTCAAACTCTCAAGTTGACACAATGTATCAACCATAACAATCCACCCCTTGTTAACTTGGTGACCAGACACATTTCTTTAAACCAGTTTCCAAAGACATGTTTACTCTTATCATTTCACATCTCGAACATTATAACACAGTTTGAACAATTCTTTAAAAACAGCATTAAGTCTATCAACATAGTATTACATTAAAACCATAACATTTTGTCCTTGGCCCCCCAAGGACTCATGCGCATCCCTTTGTGCAAAAGGCATTTAATACACCTGCAATAGTTGCCAAAGTCCTAACAGTTTCAGCACTGCTGAAAATCAAAGTCCCAAGTCTCCTCCAAGATATAAGGCAAACTCCCAGCTGTGTCCCCCATACAAATGAAAACAAAGTTAAACACTTCCAACATCCAATGACACAAGATAAACATTTTCATTCCAAAAGTTACAAATGGGAATACAAAGGGTTGGGACAAATGCAAGCACAAAATCAAGCAGGGCAAACAGTAAATCTTGTAGTTCCACATCTAGCTTCTGAAGCAATCTGTGGCAAACTGTGAGCTGCAAAGGGTTAGAGTGACTTCCAACCCCTATGGCACTTCCGGTGGTTGTAGCTTCCACAGCTTCTCTCTTAGGCCTGCTTTGCTCTCTCCTTGCAGCTCTCCTTAGATGATCCATATTCCTGTCTTTTCCAAACTTCTGGGGTCTCCACTGCACCTTCAGCTTCACCCTCACAGCTTCACACATTACTCTCTCAGGGGCACATTGCTTGGCCCCCGAAGCCTTCTGAAATTGAGATGGAAGCCCTTTTAACCCCATAACTCTTTTTTTAACCCCATAACTCTTTGCATTCTGCATATACCTAAAACCAGCACCATAATGCCAAGATCTGCTGCCAGCTGAGGCAGTAGCCATACTTTCCTATCTCTTGGTTGTAGGGTTTTAGCACTTGGATTGATGGGCACTCTGAATTTTCTATGTTGCTGCCGTTCTGGAACATGGTGTTCTGTGACTTTCTCCTGAAAGCAAAGTCTTTCACTTTTGCAGCTTTGAGTCTGCAAAGGGTGGACACTTGTTGCTTGTTGTGATGCCTTCAGGCCATCTTTTCAATTCTCCTGTTCTTTCACAGCAATCAAAATCCCCTCAGCTCTATCTTTGTAGTCCACAGATCTATTGGAGAGTCTTATCTGGCCAAACTCACAACATTTTAAATTATCCTGCTGGGCTATTTGTTCTTGATTCTCAACATAGATTTGGCTAAAAGCCTCCAGCAAAAGCCATGCCATTGCCTCAACATTGGACTGCCTTGAAATTTCTTCTGCCAGATTAATTAGTCTGCCACCATTAGTCTCAGGTAAAGCCTCTGGACATGAGCAAAATGCAGACAAACTTTTTGCCATGCCATAACATACATTATCTAGAGTCCAGCACCTCAGGCAGTCCTCCTCAGATGAAACCTCCCAAGCTTAATCTTTACTGGCAGGATTTCTAGCAGTCTTCTGAGCTTTGACTAGTATCTCCCATATAGAACAGCCTAAGGGCTTCCAGCACTACTCTTTCAGGCAACATCTCCAAATCTTTCCAAACTCTTTTCACAAGCTATTCCTAAAGGCTCTTGAACCACATGGTCAGGAATAGTCACAGCAACATCCCTACTCATAGTACCAAAATTTTGTCTTGCTTACTTTTCTCTCATTGCTGAGACACAACACATGACAACCAAAATTAAGGAAGGAAAGCTTTATTTAGCTCACAGTTTGTGGAGGTTTCAGTTCATAATCAGCTGGCTCCGAGGCAAGGTGGCATGGCACAGGGGCAACACTCACAAGTGGCAGAAGACAGCAAAAACAGCAACAACAAAAGTGGGGCAGGGAGGGCAAGCTCCTATTCCTTCTTTATGTGTTTTTTATTTTTAATATTTTTTATTTTTTTATTTTTTATTTTATTTTTTATTTTTTTGGTACCGGGGATTGAACTCACAACCTCGCGCCTGCCAGGGGCAGGCGCTTAAGCCACTGAGCTAAATCCCCGGCAATATTTTTTATTTTAAAGAGAATAAAACAAAACAAAAAAGAACAAAGCAAATCAGAATAGAACAATGCAAGCAACACAAGACTTCAAAACAACAGGAAATCAACAGTGGCTACCATAATGTCTCTTGTTTTCTTTGAAATAGTTGTCCATATCTTCACACACAACAATATCAAACATAACAAAATAGTATAAAACCAACCAAAAGAATGAAAGCATTACAGGACTTCAACTCCAGATAATAGGAAATGAACAATGGTTTCTATAATGTCTTGTTTGCTTCAAAACAGTCGTGCATACTATTACACATAATAAAATCAAACAAAACACAACAGAATAAAACCGATTAGACAAACTAATGAAAACATTATAGGTCTTCAAAACAAGATAATAGGAAACCAACCATGAATATCATCATACATCCCATTATGTTCAAAATAGCTGCCCATCCCATCAGACACACTAAAATCTAACAAAACAAGACAGAACAAAACCAAGCCTAACAAAATTGTGAAAACAACACATGAATTTAAGCCAAGATGGTAAGAAATTAACATTGTCACTACCTTCTCCTCCCAGATGTTTCCTCCCTTATCACTTTTATAATATACATTGTGCTTTTTTGTTCCCTCTAACTCCTTCTGATCCTTCTTTAGGTGTTAAGTGGGCTGCCCTCATGGCAGAGGATGGCACTCACACCGTCTCCGTGTCTCCTCTTGTACAAGACGCCGATGTTAACACAATTTGGACATTCTCCCCATACTGAGTCCCTTAGTTACACTTCTAAACTTCTCACATTGACACAGTGTATCAACACTAGCATCTACGTTAAACTTTTCAGGAACTGCCAGACTAAAATGCCTATGTCAATTTTCACCCCAGCAGCACTGTATGGTGGTGGTCTAATCCTTAAATTTCTTAGCCAATGTTTATGATTGCCTGATTATAGCCATCCTAGTGGTTTTGCAGTGATCTGTAATTATACTTTTGTTTTGAATTTCCATAGTGATATTTTTGAGCATCTTTTCATATACTTATTGGACATTTAGATATCATGTTTGGAGAAATGTTTATTCAAATTTTTTACTCATTTTTAACAATCAAGTTGTCTTTTTATTATTGATTTGAAAGAGTTCTTTTCATATTCTAGATATAAAGCCCTTGTTAGAGGTGTGATTCGCAAATATATTTTCCTATATGTAGGGCTAGCTTTTCAATTTCTTGACTGTACTGTTTGCAGCATAAAAGTTTACCTTTTGATAAAGCCCAATTTATTTTGCTGTTTGTGCTTTGGCTGTCATATCTAAGAAACTATTACCTAACTGAAGGTCATGTGGATATACTGCTATGTTTTTTTCTAAGAGTTTTATAGTGTTAGTTTTAAATTTAGGTCTATAATTCATTCTAAATTGGTTTTTTAAAGTTTTCTTACATTATAAAGTATGGGTCTAGCTTCCTTCTTTTTCAAATGACTATAGAGTTGTCCCAGTATCATTGGTTGAAAAGCTGATTCTCTCCCCCATTTAATTGTCTTGGCACCCTTATTAAAAATCAGTTGACTATAAATTTCAACTCAATTCTATTTCTGGATCCAGTTCTATTCTATTGGTAGATACGTCTGTCATAAGATTATTTCTATCCTGTCTTGATTTCTGTAGCTTTTTATAGGTTGAGTATTTGAAATGCTTAAGATTAGAAACGTTTTGTATTTCAGATTTTTTATTTTGAAATATTTGAGTATGGATCCCAAGATATCTTGGGTATGGGATCCAGACTGAAACATAAAATTCACTTATATACATGTATGTACAATCACTTACACATTTATATACTTATTAAGTATTCCATATATAATTTATACAAATGACTTGAAAAGAATTTTATATACTCTTCATATTTTTGTGCATAAAACAATGCTTGTATACACTGATCCATCAGAAAACAAAGCTATCACTCTCTCAGCTACCCATGTGAGCAATCTGATTATCTGTTATCCTCATCATTCTGACTCATTGATGAGTTTCTTTGCCTCATTTCACAACCAATAGATACTTTATTGCACAACTCTTTAAAGACCTACTGCCATGTCTTTTCCTAAATTTTAGGATCAAGCCTACTGAAAATTCATCATACCTTTCTGTTTTCATTTCATTTTGATAGACCTTTGCTTGTTTCATTATCAACATACCACTGATTAATATGTGTTCACCTCAACACTAAGAGATTCACTCTTTCAATACACGACTAGAATCTTTATTTTTGATTTTACACAATGTATTTCTATCTTTTCACTAACTTCTCCCTATTCTTTCCAGCACAGAACTTCTACAGTATACCTTTCTGTTTCCTCAGGTCATATATAATGATCATTCCAACATATACTTTCCTATAAGATATCTTGACTTTCTGTACTCTAAACAAAAATAATTCCTCTTTTTATTTTCATAGGCTTATCTTCAAGCTTGCTTGACATTTTCAACAGTTTTTTTTATCTTTAAACAACATCAGAAAATAAATCAAATAGCAACAATAACAAAAATCACAAAACCAGCAAACAAATGCATGTCTTGCCTGTAGGCCTTGGTCCCATGTGTGGCTTTAGAGATGACTTGCCTTTGGTGTATCCAGCTTATGCCGTTTTATTACTGTTGATGGCAGTGTTGGGATGTGGGTGTACACAAAAAGACATGCAGCCAAAGGCTGTGAGTGGCTCCTTTTGCTTCCATGGATGCCGAATAAATTTTATTGTTCTCCTGCATTTTTGGTTGTAGCTTCCACACTGTGGAGTTCTCTACTTCATCGCCATGAAAGTCTCAGAGTTGGGAGAATTTCAGAATTTAGAATTAGGGTTTCTCAACGTAGTCAGTTTGAAATTGATGAGTGTGAGTCCTCCAGTGTTCTTTTTTCAATGTGTGTGTGTGTGTGTGTGTGTGTGTGTGTGTGTTTGCTTGGCTGCTCTGGACCTTTTCACTTTCATATGAATTTTATGATCAGTTCATTTCTTCAATAAAGCAATTTGGGAATCTGGGAGAGATTGTTTTGAGTTTGTAGATCAGCTTGGGGATGCTTGTTAATAGAATGAATTGAGACTTTTATCCATGAACATGTATCATTTACTGAGACTTTCTCTAATTTCTTTCAACAATACCTTGCAGTACATTGTCTTTTAAAAGACACAGCAAAATCCAAATTAATTGGGTCTATTAGCTGTTATCTTAGTTACTTTTCTCTCATTGCTGAGAAAAAATACCCAGTGCTTAAAGATAAGGAAGGAACAATTTAGTTAACTCACAGTTTGTGGAGGTTTCAGTCCATAATCTTCTGGTTCAAGGGAGGGTGGCACATGGTAGTGGGTCACCCATTCATGGCAGGCAGAAAACAGCAAAAACAACTGGGAAGAGGGGGAGAAAGACTCTTTCTCTTCCTTATATTGCATGCAGACTACCTGCTCTAGGGCTAGTATAGCACTTAGACCCATTAACCTAGCATTGGACTATGAGTCAACCACAATTTCTTGATTCAGCTGCCTCCAAACAGTCTGGTGCCCCATTACCACATGAGGCATTTGGGGTACATTCAGACCCAAACTATAACTGCTTCATAAACCCCACAGGCATGATGATTAATTTTCAGATGTGAAATATATTCAACTTTATACTTTTGACTAATATCTATTATTTAGTTTCTCAATATTATTGAAACAACAATGTTTTTGGTCCATCTGAAGACAACATTTACAAAATTGCATTTTGACATTGTCATTAGTATTAACTAATGCCTACTGTCAAGCCTCTCACACTAACTCATTTAACCTTTCCAACAACCTAATGAGGCAGATAATTCTCTAATCCCCTCTTTAGAAGCAGGCACAAAGCTTGCCCAACATTCTGCAGCTGGTAATATTAGAGAAGGAATTTGAACCACACAGACTGCCTGGGCAATTTGTACTCTTAACCACTGTTTGGCAACACGTGTAGCTGCAAAAGGTAATTTGTGAAAAATACCAGTTACAGTGAAAACTCACTCCCCTTCCCATCCATGACCATTTTTGTTCTCTAGCCACCATGTTCACCTCCCTACTGTGGTATTCTCTTTGCTTCTTCTGTGGCTTCAAGGATGCCACACAGAACTCAGTATTATAGCTTTGTCAATGTGTTATTGAAGACATTTGCATTGGTTTGCAATTTCCTCTTACAGAAGATTCATGGGAAAATTTTCCCACTCATTTTGTAATAAAAAACAATATTGTGTTTCCTTAATACTCAGATTTTCCTTTTTTCTGGACATCTTGAATATTATAGTAATACATATATCCCTCTTTTAATGGGTCACTTATAAACCTAGAGAAAAAAATTTTATTATGGTTATTGATACAATTTAGATATACATAATGATCACAGTCATTGGACATTTGTACCTGTACATGATATATCTTGATTCCTCTTTTTGTTCACATTCCCCTCTCTTCACTTTCTCTTTCCCTTCTTATTTATGAAACTTTGATTACATTTTATTATGCTTTTCTCATATTTCATTTCCCTTCCTTCTTTTTCCCTCCCCCTCTTCCTTAGCTCCCCTTTCCTTTTGAACAATTTCTTCCTATTTCATAAAATCTATTATACATTTTGTTTTTTATTTGCACTTTCAGTTTCTCACATCAGAGACAATGCAATGTTTACACATGTGTGTGTCTGATTTATTTTACTTAAATGTATGGTCTCAGGTGCATCAATTTATGTAGAAATGTCTCAAGTTTATCCTTCTTTATGGATAAGTAGTACTCTACTGTATAAAAAAAACCCATATCTTTTTTTATTCATTTATTGGTTGATGGCCATTTGGGCTGTTTCCAAGATGAAACTTTGTAGCCACTTCTAGTAGTTATTTCAACTTTTTATCCTGCAATTATTTTACTTTTCCCCATTATTATTCTTGTCTGATTTACTTTTTAAATTGCTTGATAGCTTTCGGAAGTGGGTGAAGAGTAATGAATTAATTAGTCAGTAATTAAATAAGAGAGTTTCAAGTGGGTGTAGAAGAAGGGATATGAAATTTCAGCTCCCTTTGGGCAGCTTTGGAGATTTTTGTAATGATTTGCCTTTAAGATGAAGATTTCATAAATCAGAGTGGATAGTTATGGATCCTGTCATGGGGATAAACTTCTGTAATTAGTTGAGACTCAGGACAAAGTGATTACTTGATCTTTCAATTTTACTTTATTATGTATTCTAGCAATATCATAATAACATATCAGTGGTCACAAAAAAAGATGAAGTAGATCAATGGGAGGTGGGGGATTAGGGGGGGTAAAGAGACAGGAAGGATTAAAATAACATATACATCAGTTTCCCAAAATGCAAGTAACTATTTTGTATTAAATACACACACTAACAAAATGTTTAAAGAGGAAGGATAAGTTTGTCCAGGATCTGAACACTTCAAATTCATTTTGCCTAACAAACCTTAGTAACCATATTTATAACCTTTGAGTTGCTGGGTTCATTGATTTAAATAAGCTGTTTGCAAAACTAAGAATTAAAAGACTTGGAAGTTTTTTTTTTTAAATCAGCTTTACTGAAGTAAAATTTATATACAATAAAATTGAATTTTTAAAAGTATATATTTCAATAGGCAGTGACATCTATGTAGAATCATATAACCATCACCCAAACCATCTCCAAAACTTGGCTCTTATGACTTTAGGGTGCATCCCTTCCACCTATGTCAGTCCATGGCAAATATAGCTCTGGTTTATACCTACACAGATTTGCCTCTTCTAGAATTTCATACAAATATAATATGCAGCGTGTAGTCTTTTGTGTTTGACTTCTTTAACGTGATGCTTTTGAGGTTTATTCATATTGATAAATATCAGCTGTTGATTCTTTTTCATTTAGTAGAATTATTTTGTATGCATATATCACAGTGTTATCCATTCATCAACAGATGAATGTTTGAGTTGCTTCTACTTTGGGGTTTTATGACTAAAGCTGCCATGCATACTTAAGTATGGGAAAATTTGTTAAATATGATAGTATACATAAATTTATAAGAATGGCAGTTAACTTTCAAAGCTCATTGTGAAATTCTAATGAGGTCATTAAGGGGTTATTGTTTTTATACACAACTGGTTATATCCTAGGATATCCTGATATCCATTCAAAGTATAGTGACAGAGTTAAGGACCTAAGTTCCCAAGGGTATTATTGGAGAATTACATTGCTTTGATGCTGGTACTATCTGCTTCTGTTTGTGTCCAGCACGTGTATTCTCAGGGCCTCATTTAAGGAGGAGCAGAAGACATGATTTGAAGGTTCATTGCAATACTGAGTCTTAGTGATTTGATCAACCACAGGAGCATAGCATGAAGAGCAGGAAAGTGGAGGAAGCGAACACAATTGATATGAGGCTTCTAGCTTACAATACGTAATACGGAATGTATTATACCTGCCTGAGGAATGCTCCATTTGATTCTTCAAACAAGTACCAAGTAATACAATTGGATACATAACGTTTTCACAAAGCCACTGAGCCAGTAAGCAGTAACTTTATTTGACACAAATTGTTCATCTTCAAGTTAAAAAAAACTATATATACCTGAAGGTTAAATTAAATAAACATACTAATAAAATGTAACAGATATCCTCTTCTGTCTTCACACCACTAAATTATACCCTGGCACTGAGGTCTGTGTTCGATTCCAGACTGAATCTCCAAAGTGAGAGTTAGGTTGAGGGATGTCTGTTGTATATAATATTTGAAAACAAACAAAGATGCGAACAAAAAAGCTTTGTTTTTCTTTTACTCAGAGTGAAAATGACTTCCTTTACTGTATGCAGAATAATTGTCCCCGTGTTATTGATGAGGTAACTAACTCATAAATTTAGAAAGGTGTTCAAAGTCCCTTTATTAGAGGGTGGAATTTGATGATATTTTTAAACTTTGCTGCTTCACTGTAATTTGAGTGAAGTGCAGAAAAATCCACAGAATTTAGGACTTCAGAAATATTCAGTGCCAATGTACACTGTAAGTACATCAATAAGTTCTCACATCTGATTTTTACTTTTGACACAGAATAAATGAGGAAATGAGTTGGGATACTGTGTCTTTGAGGACATTTAGGAAGAGAAAAAAGAGCAGATAGTGGAAGATGGTTGAATGATAGGAAGGAGTCTGATGCGCAGGCAGAGAGAGATGAGGATAGAAGGGAAACAGAGAAAAAGGTTATAAGGTCCTAAACAAGCTGGTCTCAAAGGAAATATGTTGCTTCACTCCCAGTAATTCCTCAGCAACTCCTGGAATAGATCAGCCACTTACTCCTGGTTGGGAGGAGGGCATATGAACAAACTCATTTATTATAATGTGCTAAGCCCTTGAAATATCTCCATTTGTCTGCAGTTTTTTTTTATAGAGAACAAAAATATTTCACACAGTTAAAGAAAAAAGCTCCAGTTGAGTTAGAAAAGATACTTATTTTGACAGTGAATTAGTATCAGGCACAGTAAGGAGTAGGTAATGCATACATGTGCTCGTTCCAACAGTCCCGCACGGGAGATATTATTAGCTCTATTCTGTACACAAAGATGACGAAGCTGTGAGGTTAAGAAACTGTTTGTTTCCGATGTGAATGTGTCTTTTATGGGCCAGTAAATAAACTCTGTGTTTAGGGGTATTTTGGTCATAAAATAAATACATACAGTTTTCCTTGAAATGATACTAAAGATTGAAAAAAACCAAGATTCTTAATAAAGAAATATGTTTTCTGAAGCGTCATTGATTGAAACATTGCTATTTTGTACATAGGTCAAGTATTGTAGCATAATTCTTGAGACCATGAACTTCTAGAGCTATTGATAAAGAAGTTACACAGAAGTGGAAATTTACTGTGCTAGAACTTTTTAGGAGTTATTTAAGGTTTTTTTCCCCTCCCAAATATCTAACTCAAATTTTTTCAAGAAGAAAACAAGAGAATTTTTATTATTCTTTGCAGATCAATATGGTCTTTTGATACAAAGTACTTCCCTTTTGTATTATTTTGTTTTTAAATATATGCTTCTGATTTCACTTACTTTGGACGGAATTTCATATTTGGAATTTTTATGCAAAGATAAAGTTCAGTTCTAAAAAGACTTCAAGCTTTTTTTTTTTCTGTAGAGTGACTGAGAAATTTTAGTTAGATTTAAACAGCTTAAACATTTTTGTTAATGTATTCCTCATATTTGGGGCAATTTTTTGGGAAATAAGTTCATCTAATACATGTAATCTAGAAACAGATTTGCTACCAATGATGTAAGATCTCAAAAGTAGACAGATTCCATGCAGCATGCACTGATTGACTTTGAGCTACAGAGTTTTCTTCGCCAGTTTGGATCAGGAAAACCCCTCCTTTAGCCCAGTATCTTCCTTGAATACCACAGAGCTGAAAGCTGTCACACGAATTTGATACGGCACCATTTCACTGCCAAACAGGGTGCTTCTGCCAAACAGTTTGGCCTTAGTTCCTCAGTAGCAGGCACCTAGCTCAGGCTTGGCCAAAAGCTTAGGAGGAGTGATAGTATCTCACTCCCTTGGGCCTATCAAAAAATCAGCATGTGAACTTTTTGTCACAGTCTGTTGGTGTCAGCTGAGGGCATCCCTGGGTGGAAGCAAATGAGTTCTACCAAAGGGAAGTGAGGTAGAGCTGCCCAGTCACCAGCCCTGAAGTGGTATTCATTTAAAAATCTGATGTGTTAGGCTAGAAGCCAATTCACCAAGAAAGCGTGGTATCATGACAGGTGAAACTTGCAAGGGATTTCTCTAAGAAAGGTACTAAGCACCCTGGCGACATGGAGAAGCATAGCTTTTGTCAAAGAGATCACTTCCTTCAATTTGTCTGACAGACCTCCTAGACAAATTGGTCTGGGAAGAAACATTGAAAGAAGTTTGGCTGCTTTTTGAGATGAAAAGAAAAATGCTTTGAGATTACAGGCCCTATCTCTGAGCGTTCCCAAGGACCACGCTCAGCTAGAGAGGACAGCTGCCTGCTTCCCACACACCCAGGCTGCACTGCGTGTTCCTGGGCTGCAGAGCCTTCTGGATTGGAGGTGTGTGAATGAGGGTCTGAGAAGGCGGCTATACTATCAAGACTGATGGGCTGATGGTTAAGGTTAAGTGTTAAACAAGGAAAAAATGGAAGACAGAGGTTAAAATAGGAATCCTTATCCTGTATATAATCCTATACACTGTAGGATTTGATCTTTGTTCTTTGGAGATTTTGACTTTTAAAAATGTTTATTTGTGTCAGGATTAATAAACTATCTTGAAATTGTCTTAGTTTAAAAATTATGAAAAGATTTAAATATCTGGGGCAGTATTTCAATTTAGAATCAGGCTTTTGAGGTGATTGGAGATGCCCAAGGTGATAGTATCAGGATAGTATTTGGTGGGTTGATTAGATTAAAAATTAGAGATCCTATGAATGGGATTAGCACATATAACATTGACCCAAGGAAGCTCATTCATTGTTTCTACCACATAGGGACACAGCAAGGAGGCACCACATAGTTCAACAGCAAGCAGAAACACAAAAACAACACCCAGGATTGGAAGGCAGATTTATTTATATCGATAGGCACCAATTAGAATATCAGATACTGATCTCTGGTAGTCTAGGGCTTATATGGGATAAACAAGCAGCCAGTACAGAGGACGGATGGCTTGTCGACTGGGGATTGGTTCTTATAGTATGCATCATGGTGACCAGCTATTTATCACAGTGATCAGTCATTTCTAAGAGACAGAAGCAACTGGAACTGAAACAGGAGCTATTACCTGACAACCATGAAACTGAAATATACTGGCTGGGGGGTGTTTCCTGTTACATTTCCCCCTCTTTTGGTTTCCCTGGTAAATCTTTGTTAGACATGTGACATGTGATCTTCTAATACAAGGCCCAACTAGCAGCAGTAACGTTAGGGTTGTCAGTGATATTAGGATGGGCTCTGGCCAAGCTCCCCAAGATTGTGTTATTGCAGAATTTTTTCCTAACTTGTTTTTAGGGAGAGACAAAATTTAGGCCTGTCTGTTCTGTAACATTATTCTTGCAAGGTAGCGAGGGAGTCAATCTGATCTAGTAGAGTGTCCAGTGTGCCTTGGATGTTCACCAGGCCTTGGTATCGTTTTATTTTGGGAGGGGCAACCATGCATAGAGTTTAAGGCAAAAAGCACAGCTGGGAAGGGGTGGAAGGCAAGGACTGGGATAAGCAGGTTGAAAAGGTACAAAAATCAAGGGGAGCAGGCATGAGCAATCCTGTGAACTATGTCCTTGGGCTTCAGCCATGTGTGGCCTGGTTAGCACCCAGAGCAAGCAGAGCAGGGCTTTGAACGTGTCTTCTTTTCAGCATCTGGTCCTGGTAAATATTTTAAGCAGATCTGAGGCTGAAGCTTGTAGAGGTAGTTAATATGATTTAATCTAGTTTTAAGTTACCTCTGCTAAAACGCAGGCCCATTGTCACTGCCAGGGATCAAGAGAGGCCGTATCTAGGGATGACATTTTACAGAAAAATCCTACAAACTTTTATTGTCCTTCAGTACAAGTAGGGAATAGGAGGTCAGGGCTGTTGACACAGAAGCTTAAGGGTGCCAGTGCGGCAGCTCAAGCTTGTAGAACATACAGTGGGGGCAGGTCTGGTGGCTGGAGTTGATGTTTCAGTCAATTGGACCCCAAGCAGGGACTTAGGCCTCTGCACTGGATTATTTTGTGTCTTTGGTGACAGGTTGCCAAACAGCAGCAGGAAGCAGCTTGCTGTGCACATCATCCCTGCAGGAGAATTTTGGCCAAAATAGTTTTGTCCAAGGTGGACACAGCATATCTAGCTTGTTGGACTCCATTCCTAACAGAGCTACTTCCATCCATAAACAGGGTGTATTCAACATCTGTCAGAGGAGTTTAAATTGTTTAAGTCTGATTGGCCCAAGAGCAGTTTATCAGATGTGCCAGGCAACCATGATCTGTTGGGCCCAGCTCTGTGGCCAGGTATGTGGCGTGACTGAGTGGTTTTATCATCACAAAAGTCAGGCAGGGATTCTTGCTTAAGAGTCCTTGGTACTGAGTGATGTCCAGCACAGCATTTGGCACCTGGGACAATTAGGGCTTGGTGTCAGGTGAGCTTGTCAGCTTTCTTGATCAGAAGGACAATGGCTATTAGAGTGTGGAGACACTCCCCTGGGCAGACAATCTGAGTAAGCATCACTGTTTCTGTGAACTCAACGATCCAGATTTTATAGAAATCAACAGCTCCAAGAAATTTGTGGAGTTTCTTTTTTATAACAAGTTTATGCCAGATATTGCAGCAGGGCTTTTGTATCTTTCCAGCAGGCACCTTGAATGTCATTAATCAAAAGTACTTTTTAAAAGAGGAAATAAATTTTTGAAACTCTGGGAGGTTTAGTCTGAGTCAGTTGGCTTTTGAGTAAAAAACTGGGGTCTTTTTATTTAAAGGTGAAGAGAACCTGGATGATAGGATGACTGAAGACAGAAGAAGGCATTTTTTTAGGTATACCAGTAGGCTGTGGGTAGAAGAAGACTGAAGCAACATATACGAGGGTAATAGCTGCAGCATTGGTTGATGGGAGATCTTGAACTGGCTTTATAGGCAGGAGAGGTGTAATTCAGTCTATAGGCATTTTGTAATTTTGAAGCCTCATTTTATTTTTTTCCCATAGGGGACTGTGACAGCTAGGGACTCCCTGAAAACAGTGGGGGAGTTTTTAACCACTTATGGCAATTGAGACAAATTCTGGCCTTTTGTCTCAGAATTTTACCAGTTGAAGGAGCTTGTAGGGGCAACTCACAAGTAGAAGAAGGCATCTTTTTAATCTAGAACAGTCCAAAAAGGGTGTATCAGTCATGAACCACAGAATAACAATGTGATGGCTATGTTGTTACGGTACAAAGATCTTGCGTAAGGTGACCAACAGTCTATCAGGCTGATGTGTGGCTGGATGCCTTTTATGCTTCCTGTGGCATCTGATGGCAATGGTGCTGGGTGGGGTGGGGGACTGCAGTGAGGTGGCATGCTTGAGGATCAGGCCTGGACGTGAGTCCTTAGTTCTACCTCTGGGAGGAGAGTGTTCAGAACTTCAGGGCTGCAATGATCTGTCTCAGGCTGATGCAGACATTATCTTCCTTTTTGGTAACAGCCAAAATTTAAATGAGAGGGTGGCTGGCTTGGTGCAGAGGAGATCATTGCTTCTAACTTGAAGAGGAGGTCTCTTTCCATAAGTGGTATAGGGACTGGCTTACACAGGAGATGTGCTCCCAGGCTTCAACTTTGTGCTGCCAGGAGGGGCAAGAGGCAAGAGTCCTAGCTGTCCTAATGATGGCACTATGGGCTCCCAGGGGTCCAGCTAAAAAATGGAGCCAAGCCTGGCATAGTCTGGGCCCATTGGACTGATGAAAGAATTGTCATTTGATCCAGATTGGAGCTTTTGAGAGTTTTTATTTTTTAATCGGAATGGGCATTTTTTATATGTCCATAATCCTTATAATTTATAGCAAAAAGGTATGGTCATCTACAAGACTGGAGTTTCTTATGGATGTCAGGTCCTTTTTTAAAAAATTAGGTTTCGGGGTAACAGTGGTTTGTGGGCTTTTAGCCCCCTCCCTCCTTTCTGATGTTTTTGAGAAACACTTGACCAATTCTAGGATTCTAGGCAGGGAAACCAGAGGGAAAGGCCATGGCAGCTCATTCAGTAAAACTGACTGTCCAGTTTTTCCTCAGTCAAAATGTGGAACTGAGAAGGAATTGCTGATGGTCATCTTGGGTGGGCATTAGATGATGCCGTCTGACTAGGTTAGGCACAGCCAGGAAGCAGAAGCTTTTTGGGGAGGGTCTCTGTAGGTGAACGCAGGCAATAGCTAGCTGAAGCCAGTTCAATTGGCTGGAAGTAGACAAATTGGGAGTAGGGAGTGAAGCTATAGGTGTTGACGGCAACTGTGGTGGCCGATGAGAGTGCCAAGGTAGAATTCTCAAGAATGGGCCTCTTTTACCTTTTTTTTCTTTGAGCAGTTTGGTTTCATTTTAACTCCATGATTTCAGGAAATCCTCTTTTGAAGTTTTGAGACATACAATCCAGGATTGTAGGTTTACTCTGACTTGTACCAATTCTATCTCCCTATGGTGTATGTTGTGTACCTTTGAAAGATGGTACAACAGACAGAGGGTGGGTTCCCCTAAGAGAGAGACCATTCAGATGTCTGCATGGTTGTGCTCCATATGGGGACTTATGCATGACTTAGCTAAGGAGGGTGTGAGGCCTCTGTTATGCCATAAGTGGATCACCATGGCACTGCAGGTGAGGGCCTACTTAGCCACTGTGACCAGTGCTTCTCAATTTTGGTACACTGGTGGAGGGGCTCTATTGCTTATTCTATCTATTCTGCTCACTCACACTCATTCAGCAGGCATTCAAGGGCTAAACATTCCAACCCCCCTTCCCTTGAGGGTGGTCCTGGCTAATAGGAGTTGATTAGATCCTCCCTTTTGCTTGAGCTAAGTGGGACTGACAGACTAACCGAGGTGTCTCTGGGGCTCTTACCAGAATCAGGCAGGCAGGCAGGCAGACAGTCTCCTCCTCCATCTGGGGGGTTTGATGTGAGCCACTCAGGCAGGGAGCCAGGAATCCTCCTCCAGACCTCCAAGGGGACTTGAGACCTCTTGAGAGGTCTTCCTGTCAGGACCTAGCAAGGTCCTTGCTCTATCCATGAAAACCATGACCAGTGACCAAAGAGATCAGCATGGTTGGTCTTCTTAGCTGACACACCAGATACAATAGGAAGCAGAAACTCTGAAATGACAACCAAGATTTAGAGGCAGATTTATTTATGTTGACAGGCACTAATTGGGATCATTCCTAGCATGTCAGGCCCTCACTTCTGATGGTCTAGGGCTTATGTGAGATAAGCAAGCAGGAAGTACAGAGGAAGAATGGCTTGTTACCTGGGGATTGGTTCTTACAAAGTGCATCATAGTGACCAGCTGTTCATCACAGTGACCAGTCATTTCTAAGCGACAGAAGCAATTGGAACTATAAAAGGAACTATTACCTGGGAAACCAAGAAACCAAAATATACTGGCTGTGAAGGGGGCATTTTCTGTTACACTGTGAATCAGGAAGTATGCCCTCACCAAACCCCATCTTGGTTGATGCTCTAGGCTTAGATCTCCCAGTTTCCAGAACTGTGGCAAGTAAATTTCTGTTGTTTATAAACCACCTAGTTTATCGAATTGTGTAATAGCAGTCTGAATAGATGGAGACATTCTTCAGTAACATCATATATGTCTCCATTTCTTTTTCTATTATTTTTTGATATTTTTCAAAAGTTTTGTAGTTTTCCTTATATTGATCTCATACATTTTAAATATTTATATGAAAATATTTCATTTGGGGAAGCATTAATGTAAATTATGTCAGATTTTTAATTTCAGGTTCCATTTGCTAATTGCTGATATGTAAGGAAGTGACTTTGATATATAATTGAACCTTGTATTTTGCATCCTCACTATAATTGCTTTTTAGTTCCAGAAGGTTACTTTTGGCAATTATTTTAGATTTTCTATATAGATGATCATGTCATCTTTATATGGAGACAATTTGTTTTTCCTTTATAATTTGTATACAATACCCTTTTATATTACCTAGGATTTTATTTATTTATTTTTAGTTGTACGTGTTTGCAGTACATCATATCTTCATTACTTTTGTAGAATTGGCACATAACACATAAGTCCTTTTTGAATCTCTTTTCATCCCTCCTCCTCCTTCCATCTCTCTCTCTCTCTCTCTCTCTCTTTTGGTACTGGGAATCAAACTCACAATCTCGTGTTTGCTAGGCAGGCACTTTTGCCACTGAGCTAAATCCCTAGTCCTCCTTCCATATTTTGAGTCCCTTCCCATTTGAGAAAAGTCTGTATCCGTATTTCCTAATATCTATCTTGTATTTTGCTCTTATAATTCAGGCTTCTCATACAAGAGAAATCATGTGATATTTAAACTTGTATGTCTGATTTATTATACTAAATATTATGGTCTCAAGGTGCATCCATTTTTCTAAAAATGATTCATGTTTACCTTTATTTATTACAGGGTAGTACCCCATTGTGTATAAATACCACATTTTGTTTATCTATTCATCTTCTGAAGGACATATGCTTCCAAGATTTAGCTATCATAAATTGTGCTGCTATAAACATGGTATGCTTATGTAACTGTAATTCGATATTTTTAACTCTTGTAGAAATATATCTAGAAGGAGAATAGCTGGGTCAAATGAAATCTCTGATTTTGGTTTTTTGAGGAATCTCCATACTGATTTCTACAGTAGTTGTACCAGCTTGCATTCCCACCAATGGTGCAGAAGGCCCCTTTCCCTACAACCTTGCCAGTATTTGTTATTATCTGATTTCTTGATAATAGCCATCTTTTTCAGCTAAGATGAAATCTCAGTGTTGTTTTGATTTATTTCTCTTATGGTCAGCATATGTATTTATTAGCCATTTGTAGTTCTGTGAAGTGTTTATTTATTTCACTTGTCCATTTTTTATTCAGTCTTTTATTTGGGGGGGAGTCTAATTGTTTTGAGTTTTTTAATATATTGTAAACATTGGTCCTCTGCCTGAAGAATAGCTGGCAAATTTTTTCCTATTCTTCAGTGTTATGGCTTATTTCTATATGTTCCCCCAAAGCCTCATCTGGTAAGGGTATTTGGAAGTGGTTGGATCCAGGGTGTGTGACACTGGGAATAAGGATGTGATGCTGGGATTCAGTGTGAGATGCTGGGATTAAGAAAGGTGGTGCTACCCTGGGTGTGGGTAGCACCACCCCAAAACCAGGTAGATGGAAAGGATAAAATGGGGAGGCAAGCTGCTGCTTCTGCTGCCTTCTGCCTGCTAGCATGGACCATATCTCCTGTGTGATGCTCCTCTGCCATCCCACCCGCCTTGGAGCCTGCTGACTACGGACTGAAACCTCTACAAACTGTAAGCCAAAATAAACCTTTCCTCTTTGGATGTCAGGTATTCTGTTGCAGTAAAGAGAAAAAGTAACTAAGGCATATAGGTTGTCTTTTCTGTTTGTTGGAAGTCACAGGCATGCACAAGGACTTTCTAAACACAACCCCAGGTGCAAAGGAACTAGTGCTGAGAGTTAACAAATGGGATCATATCACATTAAAATCTCCTGAAATAGGACTTTCAGTATGGTGTTAAAAAGCTCTAGTGAGAAGGCATATCCTTACCTTCTTCCTGATGTTAGTGAGAAAGTGTCTATTTTCTTCCTACTGTCATGTTAACTGTAGATTTTGCAGATGTTCTTTATCAAGTTGAAGAAATGTCCCTCTATCCCTTTTTTCCTCTGAACTATATAGTTTGTAGAACTTTTATCATGGATATTAAGAACAGCTTTATTATTGTTGTTGTTATTCATAGCTAAATAGCATTCTGTTGTGTGAATCTACTATTTTCATTTAACCTGATCCCTGTGGATGAATACTTTGATTATTTCTACACATTTTGTTAGCAAACAGTGCCACAGTGAATAACAATATACATATATTGTTATTTTACATGTGTATAACATTTTACATGTGTGTCAAGTCCTAAATGTTGAAATGGTAAGTAAAAGTGTATATATGCATTTATTACATTAATTATTAAATTATAGATAGAAGTTGTACTAATTTATATTCACATGAGTAACACATGAGCCATATGAAAAGTGGTGATTTGATATAGGTTTGATTTGCGTTTCTGTTACTATAAGCTAGGTTGGATATATCTTCTCTTTCTGTATTTGAGTCACATACAGTTCTTTTTTCATTGCATATACTTTGCCTAGTATTCTATTTGTTTGTGTCTAGATGTCCCTCAAAGCCTCATGTGATCATAGGGATTTTTCAGAGATGGCTGACTCTAAAATGCTGGGATTAAAGGGTGTGTGATTAGTTCATCAGTCCACTGATTGGTCTGGCATAATTTTGGCTAGGATTGAAAACGTGAGTGCTATTCTTGATTATGTTGCCTAATCTCACTAAATCACTAAATTGCTTAATCTGGGTTCTTACTTGTAATGCTCCTGTCTTAGTCTCCTGAATGGTAGGGTTACAGACAGGTACCACCTGCTTGATTATTCTTTTTTACTGTTAGGTATACTGTACTAGGTCTATACATTATTTGTTTTATGTGAGTTTCCATTGTGAGTATGGATATACACTGTTTTAGCACAGGGTAGATTTCTTTGCCTCAGAGGTGTTCAAGACATGTAGGGCATGATCAGGAAATTTATGGATCAGATCTCTGGACTATATGATTTTTAAAGTGACTGTCCATGTTCAATTTTATAATCCATTGGTTGACTATTGCTTTATTTAGACCCATATCTGGCCAACTATTCAAACTCTCCACATGAAGCAGTCTGCTTTAATGTAGTCTGCTTAACATCTCCTTAGAAGGCAGAGTCTGAACATTTGGCCGTCACAAGTTTGTTGAGTATCCAGTGACCTGTGTCTTTTTCCCAGGAAGAAAGAGACAGCTGTGGCCTATCACCTTTGAGGATTTTGGCCAACAGCCTGGCATCTAGAGAATTTCTCTAGCCTGCTTTTCAGAAGTATTCAGATTCATCTAGAAGGCAAAGGCATGAAAGGGAACCAAGAATATTGAAGATTTATGCCCCTTGTGTAATCTTACTGAAAGAAACAAAGCTAATTTCTGCTCAGCACTTAATGTAAGATGAACTGAAACCTGCAAAGAAACACATTTAAAAATAATTAATCAGTGTGCATAATATTTTGTTCAAATTACTTACATCACACATTCCACAGGCAGCTTGAAAACATTTTGCACACTGGAAAGATGGAAGCATTTGATACTTTCCTAGAGATGGAAGGATAAGAATAGTCCTGGATTCCTTAAGTCCTCACATGATGGTTCTGCATAAATTTCACATAGTTACCAACTATTTTAATAAGAAAGGCCTCATTTGGGACTCTGGACAAGTTAAGAAAACAGTATGAGACTGGCTGAAATGAATGGCTTAGAACCAAAGGGCACTAAGAGGCTGGCTGTTTCTGGGGGTTTTGTTTAGGTCCTTCTCTCCATAATTTTGACTACAAGCCCTGGTTTAGAAGTAGGGTCAAGAAAGCTAGGAAAGTTACTCTGAGGATTTTCACAAGGTTGGTCTGCAGCCTTGCGAGGTTATAGATAGATGTAAATGCTTTTGGGATAATGTGAACAAGACAGGCCCTGGTCAGACTCATGCAAGTCAAATAATTGTTGGGCCCACTATATTTGGTCAGCCATGAAGAACATCCCACCTGTTAAGCACCAGGCAGAAACAGTCAATCTCTGTCAGTTAAAAAATGAAGAGGGATTAAAGAGTGGGGAAGATTTTCAGTGTTCCTAAAGAAGCAGCATTACTTTTTTTTCACCAGAGTTACAGTACCTCCAAGCGGAATTCAGTAATGATGGGGAGAGAAAGTTCAAATGTTTCTATCCCATGCATGGCATCAAAAATGGAGCGTGAGCATATGCAGGCAGCATGTCGACCGCGGCTCTGAGGTGATGACGGGGCGTAGGCTCCGGGGTGAGAAATAAGCTTGTGCTGAGAAACCATCTGGGAAAACTCAGACTAATTTGAATTGAACCAAGCTGAGACCTTAAGCATTTCTTCCCAATGAGATCCAAGCGGAACAATGACACAGTCTGAAGGCTGGTGTTCAGTCGTGGAGATACCCATGTGTCCTTGCCTAACAGCTGTCACGGTAAGTCCAGGCTGCTCCTGAAAGCTAGATAATTAACTGCCGTGTGCTTTGAAGTCCACGGAAAGCTGCTTCCTACTGTGGTACATTTACAACTTCTACAACTGCCACGTCAAATGTTCAGAGCCTCAGCCACATCAGCCCTGCTAACTGCTTCAGATGTTCAGGTTTCTCAAAGACATTCAAATCCCAGGTGCTGCATTTGAGGTCTTTCAAGACAGGTGTTTAAAAAAGGGGCTTCTTTTTTAATCATTAGATTATTAAGTAAGTTTGCAAAAAACACGGTGCTAAGTCATGATGTTTATGTCTTTTTTTTTTTTTAATCGAGGGAAGCTATTTTCAAAGAAATCCAATTTTGGAGGACTGGGTATAGAATCGTTAAATCTACAGAATTGTCCAGATAGGTGCATCACACTAAGAACCATGAGTATGATTTTTTCATTTTTTAAAAAAAATGCCTAATAAAGAGGTCAGTTTTTACCTCTTTCTACCTCTGAAGTTTTAATATAGGCTTTTGGAAAAATATTTATAAAAAGGTTAAGAATTAAGGTTCAGAACAAATATAAACTAGCTTATGTATGCTTTGAAGGTAACAAAATAAAGCACATTGAGTGAGTTATAATTTGATTTATTTATGCTCTGTGTATCTCTCTGCGGCAATGTGACATTTGGATTCTGTAAAGGACTCTGGTTTCTAGATCTTATCTTTTAAGGCAAAGTGAATGTAGTTTTACTTTGAAACTGTAGTAAATAGAAAAAAACTAATATTTTTTAATGTTTTATTTTAAAGAGAAAAAACAGAATTTTAAAACAACAGGAAGGTTACAGTGATTAAAACATTATGTACTGTTATCTTTAAATTAGTTGCTCAGTGTCCAAGATACGGGCATTTAAGTGTCCAAACAATATTAGCACAAATTTTTGTTTTCAATAAAATAAGAGAAATTAGTAGTGTAACTACCACACACACACACACACACATACACACACACACATATATATGCTTTCCCATTCCTTCTTTTCTGATATTTTTAAAGATAATAGTTCACAACATTATTTTGAAGTGAATTACCAAGATTTTGTGACATTGTGTTAGTTTTCTATATTACATTGTAGTAAGAAAAGTGCCAGTGTTTTCATGCTGAGATTGTTTGGTAGGGTTAGTAAAGGGTAATTGCCAGTTTGGGCTTATGTTTGTAGTAAAAATCAATGTTGATTGCACTGATATAGAAATTCAGGACTTAACCTGTACTATGGAAATCATTTGCACTTAGCAAGTCTTCATAGTTACTTTTCTTTTAAATTTATGTTGTTTTGCCTTTAGGGAGTTGATGGGAAGACATTGTGTTTTTGTGGATAAAGTTAAAATTGTTTCATTAAATGTTAATGGGCTTAATAGTCCAGTTAAAAAGAGCTAATATATTAGCCTGTATTAAACCCTCAGCGCTGACATGGCTTATACTCAGGAATTGCATTTGGGCCCATAGAGTTGAACATCAGAAGTGAGCATAGGTTATGAATGGGTTTTGTTCTTTTGCTATAAGGAAATAACCATTCTGTTTATAAATTACTCCAGTTTTTAACAAAGCAGCTATTTCAGATGCAACCAATTGGTTTATTTTGGCCCAGAGAAAGATTTGGACATCTATTTGAACATTAGAGCACAGCATGGCTCACTAAACTCAACGACAGGATGCAACTTGAGTTACATAAAATTCCTGATTATGCCTCTTTGTCTACCACCTTTGCTATAAAGTGAGCTAACAATGTGATAGGGAAGAATTTGTGATTTTATAGCGTTTTGCAAATGTGCAAGAGATTTTTGCTGATTAGTCTTCTTGGAAAGGGAATAGTTATGCTATAGTAAAGATGTGTCTTGAAAAATGCTTTCATTCTTGGCTGATGTAAGAGGTTTGAAGTTGCACCATCTGATTAGATGACAGTAAGTATTCAGTTCTGAGCAGTTAAAAGTTCATTATGTAGAGAAAGCAAGGCTCAGCTTAGCCAACAATTCCATATGTCCTTCCTTATTCTTTTCTTCAGGTATCACTAAATCATGTGGCTTTAGCAGCACCTTCATCATGTCTTTTGAAATCAAACAACACTCATTTTGATCTTTTAAACATTTGGAAATACAAATGCTTTATTCTTTAATGGCAAATGCACCATATGTATTATAGGTAGGCAAAGAACATAATACACGAAGGTCTCTGCTTCCTTTTTCTCATTTATACAATGGTGAAGATTTCACTCACATCAAAGCATGGCGTGACATGAAAGCGTCAAACACTTTCATTCATTCAACATGTATTTTTGAGTACCAACTACAATCTCTTTCTACCATTTTCTTTTTTCATCAAAAGAAATGTAAAATCTGCACAGATGTCTGTAATCATCTTTATTAACAAAGATTCTAGTGTTTGGGGGGGTATGAATCTGGTCCAACAACTCAGTATAAACAATATAAACAAAATGGTGACAGAAGTGGCTGGGATAGACAGAGAAAAATGCAAGATGGATCAATGTGGTCTTGTGGAAATAATAGAATTCTCTTGGTTTTAGCTTCCTCAGCAAATGGAGGTGTCCCCAAAGGTATCTTCTTGCTCTTCAATTTTATGGATCACAACGAAGGTCACTGTCAGCAATTGTTTCAGTACAACAGGAAAGATCAATTCTCTAGACCCTCCCTGGAGCATGAATTTTTCTAAAATTCTTGTTTGTATCTGCTTTTTATATTATCTCCTTGTATAATATCTAATACTTTGAAAGCTGCTAGGTACTTATTAATAAATGCAAGGCATATTTACTGAAATATCACATCTCTTTAGAATCCATGGATAAATTCTAAGGTCAAGCATCTACTTTGCCTTTCTTTTAAAGACAAAGGAAGACAAATCAGGAAACTGATAGAAGGAACATGATATAATTAAAGACGAGCCAAGCATGCCTGCATAGGTATTTACTGGTCTCTTGCATTTTGTGAAAGCATTGTTAGGAAACCATGATAAAGTTTTCAAATTCATAGGCTCAGCATATTTGAGAGTGCTTACATGCTAACCTAATAGTTCTACCAGTGTCCTGAATCATAAAGTCAGTCATTTGTGGGGACACTAGAGAAAAAAGGAGGGTAATAACTAACATTTGCTTCTTCCTATTCGCAAGCACTGTGCTAAAATTTTAACATGTATTGATTCACTTAATTCTCACAGCAAGTCTCCTTGGCTCTCCCCTTGGCAGCCTCTTCACCATCATCTTCCTCGCATCGTCCTCAGGCAGGTGCTGGCTCTTCCCCTCTTCCTTCACGCACACCACCCAGCCAGGTTGCACCGTTCTTTTCCTGCTGGCCCAAAGGTAGTTTCGGTTTGGTTTGGACAGAACCTTCTCAAATCGGAGCTAACTGTCATCATTTAAACAACTGTGACAGTTCATATAAAAACAGACTTCTGGCTTCTGAGAATCAGAGGGTAGCATGGCACTGAGCCCTCAATACATAGCTCTGGCTGCCACTGAGTTGGGCTATCTGCTTCAACCCTCTCCTACCCCTCCTTGTCCGATAAACACTGGCATTTCAACCTCTGCATTCAGGCATGCATGACAACTTGAAATATTATCTTGCAGGTTCACTGAGAAGGAAGGGAGTTGTAGCGATGACCATCCAGAAAGGAATTCTAGCTTCCGCCAGTGGAAGGACCTGGAGGATATTCTATGTATTGTGTCAGACAAGGTCTACTTTCAATGTGAGTGAGAATGGTCCTGGGCCTTCCCATGAGTGGTAACCAGGACAGTCTGACTGTCTGGGGATACGGGTAGGGACAAGAAGACGGGAAACCCATCTGGAAGTTGGGGGTTCCCACCCCCAACTGGAAGTTCCACCGAACCTCACTTGCCCCCTTCTCTTTAAGTGCTTCATCCCACTGAAGACAGGTGAAATAGGACTCAAATACCAAATTTCTGTGTCGGTTATTTTCAACTTTATTATGATTATTACTTTGAAAGATAGGACTTCAAAGGAGCTAGCAGGTGCTAACTTCAAAGGCTCCATATAAAACACTGTTCCTACACTTCAATTCTGTTGAGTAACTCTGTGAAAGGCCATCAGGCATCCTGAGCTCAAAAGAATTTTTACTCTAGCCTCTTAGAGGAAACCTTTCTATTTAAGAATGAGATTTTATATTTTCTCCATAACAAGGCAAGCTTTCTAAATCTTGCCTGTGTTTTTACTGGCACCCGGGTGAGCTTTCTATGCAGGCAAACTATAGCTTTTGCCCAGCTTTCATAGTGGTTCAGGAGACTGAAGAAATGTATCTTCTTGTTCTTACTTTTACAAGGCTTATGGGATTTTTAAAGCATAACCTACTAGAGGCTCATGTAGGCATGTCCATTTTTCATATTTGGCTTTACCCTGTCCACAGTATTTCCATAGAGAAGTTGAAATTACATATAATTAGTGCTTAATGGAAATATGTTAGGTATCTGGTTACTTAGCTAACTACTCACTGAATATGGGTGGTAAATGAACTAAGACTTTAGTGATCATAGTACTGATATTAGTTAGTGTTTATCACGAGGAAGACGACATTCTGAAAAGTCCTTTTGCTTGCACAAAAGTGAGGGCTTTAAAAGCACACTGTGTCTCATTTTTCTTACCTAATTTGGTAATAACTTGGCAGTCTTTCTTAGTGTCTATCATTCACATGTTATATAAATCATGCATGTACGTGGCACTCAAGTGATATATGGCTTGTACAAGGCATGGTTCCTGCTCCCAGTGAAAGCAATTGGTCATGCACTCTGCTCTCTATGCAGCATTAAATTGGAGAGATAGATGAACAGACAGATAGACAGATACAGATACATGACCATGTCCTGGTTCGAGAAAGAAGGGCGTTCACCGGGGGCTGGGCCACTGGGAGCAGACTCATGCTGGCCTTCAGCCGTGGGCTGGGAGTGGTCAGGCAGAGCATGGCACAGTGGGTGAGGCTTTCAGAGTGACAAGGCTAGGAGTGAAGTTCTAGGGCGGTGGCACTTGGACTGGACTGAGGTGAAGGCAGGCTACAGAGCTTCTACTTTCTTCCATAGCTCATGCTGAGCCATGTCTCTGCAAGGGAGGTAAAGAGGCCATGAAAGCAATGCCTGGAAAATTAATCTGAAAGTTTAGAGTAAAGCAAGTAAGAGCAAATGAAGATGCAAGAGGTTGGAAGGTCAGTTAAGAGGCTCTTGAATAATCAAGGCATGAAGTGAGTGGAGCCTAAGCTAAGAGGATAGAGAAAGGAGAAGCAGGGAAAGGAGGAATTTGGAGAATCAGTTTTCGGAAAAGATAATGGAATGAAGGCAGATGAAATGGCATTCGTAGTAAAAGCTTCTGTAGTTTCTAACCTGGAGCGGATTAAGAACCAGGAGATTGTCCCGCCCCTCATCCCACAGTTCTCTGTCAGCACAGGTCTCCTCCTGTCCTACAAGCGAGGAGCGTGCAGTCCCACCTCAGGACCTTCCCCAGTTCCTTCATTCCGGGCATTTTCCCCTAGATCTCTGCCTGACTTGCTTCTTTGCTTTGAATCTCATCCAGCTCCTCTCTACTTACTTGTTATATGTGCAAATATTGGCATTTTTCAACAGACACCCAAATATTAGGATATTACTCTCCTCAAAGTTCTTGTAGGACCTGTGAGAAGGAGAGCTTATGGTTTTGGGATTCTTAGGGTGTATCCTAACCAGAGAAGAATTCCTTGAGCACCCCATCCCTCGTTTCTCCTTACCGTGCTTGATTTTTCTTCAAGATACATTCTTAGCTGAAAATGTATTAGTTTGGTCACATATTTAGTCATTTCGTTATTTTGTTTTTTCTAGGGCTATATGGACAGGGACTTTATCTCCTTTTTTTCCCCATAGATATATCCTTAACACCAAACACAATGCCCGGCACAAAATAAATCTATGTTGGTTAAATAAACAAACCAGGAAAGATAAAGATGCTAATTTGGGGAGAGAAGGAGGAGAAAGATGAAGAATTAACTTTAAACTTGGGTCATCCTAGAAGGAGCAAACTTCATGTAGAGGCTGGCAAGAGGTCAGGGCTGGGCATGCAGGTCTGGGAACTTCAGGGTCTACCTTCTTTAGAAACAGCATAGCCCCTTGCTGGACAGTCTCTCTGCCTGGGTGTTCTGCACCTTACTATAGGAGTCCATTTCTCACCCTGGGTGACTTTACTTTCTCTGGGAGAACAGCCTTGTGATAAGTGGGATGCATCAAAAAAAGCTACTGAGTTTCTGAGAGGACGACCTAGAAGTCACGTTTTCTTTTTTGAGCTGTCAAACACATAACTGCTCAATGTTTTCTAGAAACTCCATGATTGTTGGGATGATCTACAAACTTTTTGAGATATACTTGACATAGCTGTAATCCAAATGAGCCCAAAAAGAACAACAAACAAGGCACACCTGTAGCTCATTTGTTTTCGCGGTTTCAGCTGCTCTAATTCTCCCTTTTGCCAAGAGCACATTAGGATCACCTGCCAAACTGACTTATGCGCCAGTGAAGTAGCTCATGTCCATTCATTGCATTTTCCTAAATAATCTCTTTAAGGAAACATATCTCTCCTTTTCAAACACAGCTCGGTCTTTTCTTGACATGAACACTTTCTAACATTGCCACTGACTATACTGAAATGAATGAATACATTATGAAGCACGTTATCTTTATTGCTGCCTGAAGTGATCTGTTGAGAATATAATTGCCAGCTGTGTATCGCAGGCACGTAATTCCATTACCAGGTTCTGATGGAGTCATCAGTCCCACGAATGGTCTTCCGCTTGACAAACCAGCCGTCAAATTCCAAACCTGCGTTAAAAGCAAGTGCCATCTCCAGGTCAGATCTTTCCAGCCCAAATTCAAGGAGTATCACAGAAACCCGGCAGACCCAGGCTGTTCTCAGCCTGTTTCACAATCTGTCGTCCTCTGTTTACCTGAGGTCATAGCTTTGGTCAAAGGATCTGTTCTGGGTAAAGTGGACCTGTGTTTTCTTGGACTGTACATAAACATTCTCAACAGTCGCTAACCCTACTTTTAATTCTCTCACCATACTTGTCTGTGGGGCAGGGGCCGGCCACCCTGGAGAAGTACATAAGGAGTTCAATACACTGCTGGGGTTTTTTGTAGGGACTAGAGGTGAGAACGTCACTCATTTTCTCCAGATATCTTTGAATATCACATAGCCTATCAAATAGAGGTTAATTGGGGTGGGGCAGGGAGAAGTATTTAACAAAAACCTCTTATGCTAGTGCGCAAATATATACTACGCTCACACTTTGCTGTGAGTTTCTGTAGAATTCCTGGATTTTAGAGGTCACCCAGTTTGAATCTCCTGCTCTACACATAGAAGGTGAGATGTCACCCTTCCCCGGGCTCCTAAGGGCTTCTCGCAGTTTTGGAACTTCTATTTACTTTCTCAGGTGGCGGATGGGGAGGGTGATTTTACTTTTGTCCTCACATATGAACACTGTCACAGTCCAGAAGGAAAAGTAGTTGGATTGCTTGAACGGCTTGTTTGAATTTGATAACAGAGGGAGGAAGGGAGGAGGAGCATGGAGGATGGTAAGCATGGATGGGTTTGCTGGGGGCAGGATGACTTAGAAGGCCGTGGAGGAGGGTGACGTAAACAGGGACGTCACCAGGACACACTGAGGACACTTTTGTACCTCAGTGGAAAGCACTGGAAAAGACCAGAAGGGACTTGGCTACCTTTGCCAGGGTATTTCAAGCTGCTGGTGCCTCCTTCCAAAGGGAGTTGTCTGCTCGGAATCTAGAAAGGCGTCTGTCCAGATGTAAGGATAAAGATGTTATTGTTTTCATAGTAGCAATGGCCACCATTGGTTGAAAATTCAACATGACATAAAAACTGCTGTGCGAATGATGTGTCTTATATAAATTAATTTGTGCAAAAACCTTGGAGCTTAGTAGTCTTCTCTTCATCTTACAGATTGATGAGTTTCCTTAGCCGGGTCCTCCTGGTAAATGGCAGATTTGGGATTCAAACCTGGCTTTAGCTGGCTCCAAAACTTGTGTGGGAGAGTACTGAATAAGTAATTTAATCTCTACTCACTCACCATGGATTCCAGGCCCTTAATATTCTCCTTTTACCTGATTCCATTTAGTCCAAGGGAGAATAGCGTTAAAGAGCCAATAGCAAAACGATGGGCTGCATCTTTAGCTGCTTTTAAATTCATGTCTCAGAGTCTTCTTCACATGCAGTAGCCTTTCTAATTCCCGGGGCACTTCTCTCTGATTGCAGGTGTCTAGCAATGCTTTATGTCCTGTAGCTAAACGAGTACCTTCCCCTTTTTATGCCCTTTAGACATAGCCCCATAACACAAAACAAAGCAAATTAGAATTCTTTTCTTGGTCTTCATGTTGACAATCATCTGTGTTCTTATTAATTAATAGCTAACAATATTAAAATATGATACTAAAACTCTTTGAAAGTCTGACAAGAAAAATACACATATGTAGGCAATAACGCAGAAGAAGAACTATAGCTTAAAAAGGAATGGAAAAGAGAGAAGAGAGACCAAGATCAAGCAAATGCCATAAACAGATGGTACAGATTTTACCTGCATGAAGAGGGGTGGGTGTGTGTTTGTCTGAAACCTACTTGCTCAGTAGAAGCCTCTGAATTCATTCCCGAGAGCTGCATGATGATGGGCATTCAGGGGAAGGGGAATAAATAGGCCTCGTTACTCTGGTTTGAATCCCAGAGAAGAGTGGAATCCTAGAATATTAAGGACTGACGTGTGTGTGTGTGTGTGTGTGTGTGTGTGTGTGTATAATCCAACCACATGCTGAAGCCTTGAGCCCCATGTGACTCTACTGGAGATAAGACCACTGAGGAAGTAATTATGGTTAAATGACCTCTTCAGGGTGGGGTCATAATCTGATAGGACACAGAGTGTCCCCCTGTCTGTTTCCTTACACACAGAGGACAGGGCTTGTGTGGATGCAGTGAGAAGGCAGCTGTCTCCAAGTCACCAAGGGAAGGCCTTACGGAAACCGATCTTGATGACACTGTGAACTTGGACTTCTAGCCTCTGGAATTGTAAGAAAATAAACTTCTATTATCTGAGACATTTTGTTACAGCAGCTTGAGCAGAATAACATACCCACCTATCAGTCAGTGCTTATTAGAGAAACAGATTTAACGCAAGATATACAAATACATAAGAATTTACGGATTGCTTACTGAGAGATTGTGTGGAAGAATGCAGAGGGTCTCTCTGTGAGTTCCAGAGCCACAGGGTCCATTCAAAGGCCTGGATCCACGGCAGGGTTCTGTGCAAGTCCTGATCAGCAGGCTGAGGAGTCTGCAGCGGAAGGCTGAGGAGTCCGTGACGGAAGCTGAGACATGACATCTAAGGTGAAGGCTGAGATGGGAGCTCCTAGAGAAACGGAAGCCAGCCTTCCTTCTTCATTTCTCACTTTTACCATCCAGGTGACAACCGCCCTGGGGGCGTCTTCTGTCTTCAGTAAATCTCAGCCACACTCAGAGCTAACCCTAACCCTAACCCTAACCCTAACCCTAACCCTAACCCTAACCCTAACCTTAACCCTAACCCTACCCCAGTGTAGAGTGTTCTTCCTCAAGTTGACCCAGTCAACTTGGACTTCCCTTGCTTTGTGTACAGCTTCAATGGATATCTGAGGTCAAGACCCCTACAACAGTAGCGTGGGCTTCGAGAGTGAATGCTCTCAGTTCCTATGCTGCATCCAGGGACACGGAAAGTTCAGCTGAATGGTTTTGCAACACTGAACATCGTTTCAGAGATGTGTGAACACGAACTGCAGGGCAATTGGTGTGGCAGGCAGTGGCTGGGAAGGGAGGCACAGCAGTGAGTACATCACTGTGAGGACAGAGGGTGCCAAGATGGATTTGAGAGATGCAGAGGATTTCAACACGTGGGTACAGAATGGGAGGCAGAGCAGAGGCACTCAGGCAGGAAAATGGTGGTGTGCAGGGTCCACTGTGGTGCGTGTGCTCATGTGTGCTCTGTGTGTGTGTGTGTGTGTATGGTGGGGCCGAGAGGAGGTAAAGCCAGAAAGAAGAGCAGGAGGAGTATATCCCGGCCCTGAATGTCCCACCACGGAACTGATTTAATTCTGAAGAGAATGAGGAATGCCCTCCGGGGCTAGGAGAGAAAAAATGAAAAACTAGGTGATGAAATGTATGTGTTAAATAACTAATAAGTGTTTATTGCGAACTTCCAGTGTGACCAGTGCTAAAGATAATGGTTGCACAGGAAAGAAGTAAGTCTCTGCTCTTGTGGAGTTGACAGAAATCAATGATCATAATGTGACCTAACTCATAAGGAGGAATGCTGTGAAGAAAAACAAAGCCAGATAAGGGGTAGAGTGTGGGGTGGTAGGTGCGTGTCCAGCTGGTACAGCTGGTACAGCTGGAATAACATGATGTTTGGGTGTAACTCGGAATGAAACGGGGAGAGTGTATCATGTCAGAGGCTAGGAGAATACACTTCTAGGTGGCGAGAACAGCAAGTGCAAAGGCCCTGAGGCAAGTGTACAGTCATGTTTGAGGAATAGCACAGAGATCCGTCTGGCTGGAGTAAGCAACAGGAAGTCCTGGGGGAAGTGAGGTTAGAGTATTCAGGAGTCGGCTGTTTTCAGCAAGAAACCCAGGAGAGTGCAGAGGACTGATCAGAAAGCAGGACTGGAGCAGTGAGACCAGCAGGAATGAAAAAGGCCTGAGCCAGAGCTGGAGAAATGGGGTTGTAAGTATAGAGCTGGAGACTAGGAGAGGGGCACATTTTGGACCAGTACACAAATGAAGCCCCCCACAGAGCGGAGTGCCAGGAAGCTGGCTTTGGGTTTGAGGAGGGATGAGATGGGGACCCAGCCTCCCAGGCTCTGCATTCCTCGTGTTCAGTGGAAGTTCTCAGAGGAGAGAGAGATCCAGGGAAGGAGAAGGTTCAAGGGCAGCTCCCAAGCCTGACAGTCCCCTTCGGGCTTCTGGGAGAACTCGGGTGCTCTTCATTGAAAAAGCACAGCACTGTCACTTAATGGCGCAGACCTCTGCCAAATGTCCCCCAAACCTCCTGATCTAAAATGAACTGGCTTGTTCTAGCAAGTGGAGATACAGACTTGAAACACGATGTGGGGTGGGGCTGATTACTGAGGTCCAGAATGTGGGCCGGCTTGGTGTATAACTTTTCACTAGCATTTTTCTTCTTAAAACTAGAGTGAACAGAAGCAGTGCCATGCGTGCACCCCTGCTGGACTGGAACAGCCAGACCCCAGCTCCTTGCCATGTCCGGGGCTGGAAGACAGAAGCAGCATATCTCACCTCCCCCCAAGTGACCAGCTGATCCGGAGAAACAGGCTGTGATGATAGCTATCAAGGTTAGATGCAGCTGAATGCCTGTGGTGTTCCGTGTTCACTAACATTGCAGGTCTAGGGCCAGTGGCCTGATCAAAGGTTCAGAGGACAGCCTTAGGCAGTGTGGCATCTGGGTATATGTGGGGGGGTCCTCTTTCTGAGGGTTGCAGCCATTGTTGATTCCCTATGGTCTTGTTTTGAAGTCCTATATCATTTCCATTTTTTCGTTGGGTTACGTTTTGTTTGATTATGTCAAATCTGAAGGCATGAGCAGCTATTTCAAAGATAACAAGATATATTATGGTAGCAATTTTGGATTTACTATAGGTTTGTTTTGAAGTCCTTGATTGTGTTCATTGTTTTGTTTTTATTGTTTCCCTTCTATTCTGTTCTGTTTGATTTTTACCAAGTCCAAAGCTATCTGCTGCTATTTGGAAGATATCAAAAGGCATTATGGTAACTATTGTTGATTTTGTAATGCTTTGAAGTCCTGTATCTCTTACGCTGGTTTGTTTTGATTGGTTTTATCCTGTTTTATCCTCTTTAAAGTACAAACAAAACAAAACTAGACTGAGCAGAGGTAGCCAGTCTTTAGAACCATAGGAAAGCCCTGCCTCCAGAGTGTGATAGGGAGCGTGGTCATTGCCTTTGGCATCCTGCTGTAATTTTCCCTCTTGGCGCTTTTCTATTTCCTTCTGGCTCGGCTGGGAGGGTGATGAGCTCCTTAGGAAAGAATGCTGTGCGTTGTCTGCTGGCCCTGCTCCGGGGCAAACATTCCAAAAAGGTCCGCCGTGCATACCTTTGGCGAGAGCGCCCTCTGCTGGTGCATGTCGCCGAACTCGGTTCCAGTTTCCTCACAACGCTGCGGGTTGAGGCTTATTTTGATTTTGTGAACCGGCAAAGAAAAATAGAACAACAGCCAACTCCCAAAACGTATCGTTGAGGATAAATCGAGGTCTTTTAAGTTTCTAGAACCTTTTTCTACAATTTGAATCTTCACTTGACCAAAGTCTCTGAATCTTCTGACCCAGTCTTAACTTTGGAGTCTACACTTGGCCTTTTACTAATCCAGGAGTAAGGGAAGGCCGGCTAAGGCTCACAGCGGAAGCGGTGTGGCTGCCGGTCATCTGTCCACTCTTCTGTCTCCGTGTCCATAGTAGACAGTAAGGGCCTAGCCAACTAGTTGAGTGTTTGAGGCCTAGTGTTGTTCCAGGTTTTGCAGGATCCTAAAGGAGTAAGTCCCTGCTTTTGCCAAGCTTGGGATATGGTGGGAAGGATGGGCTGGTAAACAGGAAATTATAACAGCAGGGGCAACTGGGATGAGAATGAATCCAGCAGTTATCGGGGTATGAATGAGTTTCTTAGGTTATTCAAGACCAAAGATGAAAAGAAACAAACTCCCTCCATCATTATGCTGACCCCTGATGCTCAGATCTCTGTGATCACTCAAGATTGCGTGATGAGCAAAGCCTTCTTGTAATGTATTTCCGCTGCTAACCCCACAAAGGGACTTAGGGTCTCAAAGAGCTAGAAAAATACGTACTATGTTCTCCTAATTTTTCTTCAAAGTTAAGGAAAAGGCAAAAAAAAATTGCTTTATGATTTGAATATTTTGAGAAATTCCCTAAATGTTGAGTGCTTCAGCTAATTAAAATGCTTTTAATTGCAGGATAGCAATGCATAATGGAAAGAGCTCTGCATGGGTCTTGTCAGAAATCAAGAATTAGGTAGAAACCCTTTTCCCCTGTACAAAGCAGTTGTATTTGATGAGACTTTCCAAAATTCATTCTTCCCAAGTGGGAGGCTCATCGCCCTCCCAAGTTCTTGTGACGTTTATCCTTGGGCTCTAACCCACAGTCTTGTACCTCTGAATGTTACTCAGTGTCCCACTGACCTTTTATTGTCTTGTATTTGTTTTACTTTAGATGATTTATTAATGCAATTTTTTGAATTTTTCCCTACACTCTGGATGTTTTGCATAAGAAAAAAATACTATCAAAGTTGGGAGAAAGAAAAACAACCAATTCTGGTGGTGAAAAAGGCACCCTCCTGTACTGATGGTGGGAAGGCAATAAAGTAGTACAACCAGCACAGAAATCGGTATGGGGACTTTTCAAAGGACTGAAATTAGAAATCCTTTATGAGCCAGGTATCTGTTTTCTAGATATCTTCCCCAAAGAGCTTAAAACGTCATGGTACAGTGGTGCATCCATATTAGTATTTATAGCAGCATATTTTTTAATAGCTAAATCCTAGAAGCAGCCTATATACTCATCAACAGATGATTGGATACAGAAAATGTGGTATTGAAATATGCTGGAATACTGCTCATCTAAAAAGGACACATTTTTGTGATGTTTGTAGGAAAATAGATGTGCCTGGAAAATAAATGTTGAGTGAAACAAATCAGATACACAGCCTTAAATACCATACAGTCTCTCATCTAAGTAAGGCAAATTGCAAACTAAGAAAAAAATGAAGGAAAGATAGACCAAGATGGAGAGATTGAGCTCTCACAGTTGGGAAGGAGTCCAGGGCCCCAGGGCGAGGGACGACGGGGCGATGGGGAGGCAGATACAGCGAAGATGTGCCAGGTACATGAAGTGGGTACAGGGGCCGCCTCGGTGGGCGTGGACATTCTATACCGTAAACATGGACTAAGATCAACAGTATCAGCAAGAATAAAAAGGGGGAAAGAGGAACTTGAGGAGGGAGGAAAAGGGCGGGAAAAGGATTAAAAAAGAAACAAGCTGTATTATGCACATGGATCCACTACCTAAGATGATTGTAAGATGCACGTACTTGAAACATGTACTAATACAATACAATACAGCACAATACAATACAAAAAGCTGGCGAAAGACGAGTGGCCAAGCCTTGGTCTCCTCGTGTCCCCCAGTGGCTACAAATGCAGTCAGTGCTGCTTTGTTGGATGCTTCTCCCTGGCCATACACAGTGCTGTATGTTATTTTATTTATTTAGTTTTTTTCATTTTTTAACTGCATAGGATTCCATTATCATCAGTATAAATATAATTGTTGTTTTTACTTTTTTATCATTATGGGCTTTGATTCTCATTAGTACACAAAGAAAGCATTTCTATTCTTTAAAATGCAATGGAGTATAATCTTCTCTGTCCAATGACAGCTATATCTAGGTTTCTGGGTGTGGTTTATTTGACCCGTGGTTCATACTGCATCTTGTCCGAAAATGTCTTCTAAACATTTAGGAATCCTAAGAGGTCCTGGGAGAAGGTCTTGGATTTTATTCTGAGAAACACTGACTCAGGCATCATCTTGCAGTGGTCTTGGAGGCTCAGTGTGGCTTTGAACCTGGTAAGTTTTGAGCCATTGTCAGTGACTGGTTTTGGCTGGAGGCACAATGGGTATACATTACACAAATGGTGAACAGCTGAGCCTTTTCATTGCATGTCTGTTGTTTGTAGGATGAGACGGTGCATCAAGCACATGTGCTACACACAACACTTGAACGGTAGTGAGGTGCAGACAGGCAAGGAAAGCCGCAGGATGGAGGGCACAGTTCTGCCGACTTTCTCACTCATGCACTGTGTGTGCTAAAGCAAGCCATGCATGCCCTCTGGCCTCAGTTTTCCTATGTCTGAAGTGCTCAGCTGTGTGTATTTTGGAAGTGCCATATCCATCTGCTGAGGATAGGGCTAGAAATCCCAAACTTTGTTTCAACTTGAACAGCTCAGTTTTAATTCTGTTGTATGCATTTGACTTCATTATAAGCTCATGTTTGAAGGAAGGATTGTGCAGCAGCAAAATGAGATGCAACTGAAGATACTCTTGAGTATCATTAGACTAGGTGAGTTTTCAATTTCCCATGAGCCCTAGAACTCTAAGCCAGAGCAGTGGTATTTGCTGTCTTCCCAGGATTTTTGCTGGCTTCCTTATTCCACAGTCATCTTATGACAAAGCCCAGCATGGTCAGAGGTCACCACTGACAGCTTAGGCACTGAGCCAGCCCAAGGACTGCCGAATAGGGGGCATCTTGGTGGCAGCCTTTGACTATGATCCCAAGATGAAATCTTACCTGGATCACACTGACTCACAGGGCTTCCAGGACCTGAGCTAACAGTCTCCTTCCTTCCTTCCTTCCTTCCTTCCTTCCTTCCTTCCTTCCTTCCTTCCTTCCTTCTTCCTTCCTTCTCTCCCCTCTTTTCCTCTCTCCTTTCTTTCTTTCTTTTACTTATGCCATTTACATTTGAGTTTTCTGTGATTTGCAGCCAAAAGACTTCTAATGGAATGAGGCAGTATTTAAAAGATAATCAACAACTGTTTATTGAGATGTCTGGAGTGCAAAGTAGAATATTAAATACTTGAGATAAAAATCAAGGAATCATTTCTGTCAATGCAAAATTGTAACTTTATGCTGTACCCTGGGTATGGAAAGGACAGTCCAGATTTACTATCACTAGGATAGTAAACTTTGATTCACTTAAACTCTCACAAAAACTCTTGGGGCTTCCTGAAGCCCTAACATTTATAGTCTTAGTCTTCCTAACATGTTTGGACCATTTGAACATATGTGGAAATAGATAATTTCACAAATATAATGACATTAAAAACAGATCATTGCAAAATTACAAAGCATAATAAGAGAAACAAGGTCAAGGTCACCTTCATCTCCTGCTGAGTGAACATGCACAGGGGGACAACTTCTTTTTTTCTTTTTTTAAAATTTTATTTAAAG
Source organism: Dolichotis patagonum (assembly GCA_004027295.1). Classification (NCBI taxonomy): domain Eukaryota; kingdom Metazoa; phylum Chordata; class Mammalia; order Rodentia; family Caviidae; genus Dolichotis; species Dolichotis patagonum. The sequence continues at coordinate 122,885 of PVJX010001538.1, forward strand.
AGAAAAAAATAAAACAAAACAAAACAGAATAAAGGGTAGCAACCATACAGTATTCCAAGGAAAAAAGGAAAAGAACAACAACAAAAAAAACCTAAGAAATTATTACTTGACAAATTACATACTGACTTCTTGGAAATAGTTGTTCAAATTACAAAGTTAAAACATGTAAAGTAGACATTCAAACAGTGAGACTGTTAACAGTTCTGCTCCACAATCTGACAAAAACAGCAATGTGGTCATCCATCTTACCACTCAAATATATGTGCAATTATATCAAAAGAGTAAAATTAAACACAACAAAACAGAGCAAAGCGGATCACAAGAAAGCAATGTAAGAGACAAAAATTTCTAAACTAGACAATCGGAGATATTCACTCTCTATCATATTGACTCTTGTTTTCTTCCAAATAGTTGTCCAGATTGTCACAAACAGGGAATTCACATGAAACAACCTAGTATGGAATTGATCTGAGCAGGATGAGGAAGGCATTTCAGGTCTTCAAGACCAGACATTAAGGAAGCCAAGAATGGCTGTCATAGTGTCTTTCATTCTCCTCAAAACAGCTGTCCATACCTTAATGTGTGTTGAACTTAAACAAGGCAAAGCAAGCTAAGATCACTTTGAACAAAAAGTGATAGTTTTGCTGGACTTCACATCATGACATTATGGAATCAGCAGTATTGTAGTGTCTCTTTTTCTTCAAAGTAGTTGTTCATTTCAACATGTGTTATATAGTTGGTTCTTGTAAACTGTTTATAAGCCCTACACATGCATGTGTCTCTACATGTATATCTATTATTTCTGTATTAGCAGGAAAAACAAAACAAAGCAAGATAAAACAAAACAATTCCTAGAAAAGCATGAGGCAGAAAAGTCACATAAAACCGCAATACAAGGTGATCTGCAATGTTTACCATGATGTCTCAGCAGTGTATAACAACATTAATAAAAATGAAGCATTGGAGACATTATAAGACTTCAAAAGCAAGTAATAATCAAACCAGAGTGGGTATCTTAGTGAATCTTGTCATCTTCAGTGTAGTTGCCTATACACTTAGACTTGATGCTATCCATCATAGCAGATTTAAATAAAATCAGTCAATGCAAAGTAGCAATCTAACAAACCAGATTCAAATAAGATCAGTCATAATAAGACAGTATAAGTTATAAAGGGCTTCAGGTTAAGTTGATAGGAAAATTAGGGATGATTACCATAATATGTCCTCTTATTTTTGGGATAGCTGACCATGTCCTCAAGTCTAGCGTAAGTAGACAAACTGGAACAGCATATGATCCATCCAAGCAGAGTGGTGAGAATAATGTAAATTTTAAATCTTGTTACCCCATTAACAATATCCTCTGCCTCCTTTTTTTAGATAATTCCTCCTCTTTCGTTCCCATGGGGTGCACTGCTTGTTTTGGGTCCCACTGCCTCACTATATAGAGCATCTCAATGGACTCTATCTCCTGATCTACTCTGCCTGTGTTTCTCTCTGTTAGTATTTCAAGGCCCTCTATACTAGAGATTATAGCCAATCTTCTCTGCCTCATTTCTGCTATTCTTTTTTCTGCCATTGATAGTCTATTTTTCTCTTCCACTGCACTGTCTGCCTCGTTCACTAAGGCCTCTCTGCCACTGTTCCTGAAATGCTCGTATTCTTGTTCTCTCTCCCTAGAATGTCCTGCAGTATTTTTTGTAGGGTTGGACTGGTGGTCACAAATTCTCCTAGCTCCTCTTTGTCATGGAAGCATCTTTTTTCTCCATTAATTTCTAGAGAGAGTTCTGTAGGATACATCAATCTGGGCTGGAGATTGTTCTCCTTCAGCACTTGAATTACTTTACTCCAAGCTCTTCTTGACCTGATGGTCTGTGTTGAGAAGTCTGCCGTGATTTTGATGGGTTTTCCTTTATAGGTGATCTGTTTCTTTTCTCTGATGGCTTTTAATATTCTGTTCTTATATTGAATTTCTGGGATCTTGATTATTATGTGCCTGGGTATAGCTCTGTTTGGGTTGTAGGTGGCTGGAGTTCTGTATGCTTCATACCTCTGCATATCATTTCTTTTTTCTATGCTTGGGAAATTTTCCTTAATAATTTATTAATAATTATTATTATTATCCTAATAATAATTGTAATTCCTCTGATTTGATTCCTGCTTCTTCATTCACATACTTTATTCTTAAGTTATAGATCCTCTTGTCATCTTCCAGTCTTTGCATCTTTACTGCCTGCTCCCTTGTTATTTTTAAGAGATCTTCCCTTTCATGACCCCACATGGCAAGCCTGTGTTCAATTTTTGATAGTCTATCTTTGGTTTCTTTCAAGCAGTTTTGCCAGCTTTCTATGGAGTCTTTAGTTTCCTGATAATCTCTTTGAATTTGCTTCATGAGTTCTAGGTTTTTTATGAAATCTTCATTAAATTTTTCTCTCCTTTTGTGTTCCTGCATTCTTCTCTCTGTGTCTTCTTGAGAGGTGCCCAGCCCTTCTTTTATTAATCTACTTATCTCTTGTTTAATTTGAATTAGTATTTCAGATTTGGTCCCGCTTACGAGGTCCTGAAGATATCTCTTTATGTCCGCTAACGCTGTGTTTGATGTTTCATTTTTGCTGCCCTCAATCTCTTTTGTATTTACCTCTCCTGAATCAATGTTCTCAGGGTTGGGGGCAGGGAGTTTTTTTTTAATTTCTCCCTTTTGTCATGTTTTTGGTTCCTTCCATACAAGTGTACAGTGTAATTCCCAGACCCTTTTCTTGTTGGTTAAGGCTCCTCTAGCGGGCACAGGCTAGGAGCTTTAGCCCTCTTCAATAGGTTATCAGAGATTAGAGTTCACTCTCGGGCAGTGTGCGCTAGCTCCTCCCCTCCTGGCCAGTCAACCTTTGCAGGCCTTCACTGCGTCAGTGTGCACTGATGTCAGGAAAGTAATTTGTAGTGACTCACTGGGTCCCTGCCAGGGGCGTGGCCTAGTCCAAGCAGATTCCACCAATCCGCTCGGCGAGGGGAGTAACCAGCTGAAGCCACTTCCTTATGGAGTTAGGGCTGTCCTGCCCAAATCCAACATGTCGTCCAGTCAGTTTCCCCTTTCCTGTGGGAGGGTCTTAATTCCCATCACTCACCACGTGTTGATGCTGGTCCCCGAGAACTGCTGGGCTCTCCGACCTCTGACTTCAGTGCGGCTGCAGTGGGAATTCACGGTACCTCTGGGTGGGTCACATGCAGGGCCGGTCTGGGCGAGCTGCATGCAAGGCTGTTCAGCTCCGCACTCCGGCAGCTCAAGCCAGTTGCTTTGGCGCGGATCGCTTGTTCAGGTCAGGCAGGAATTCAGGCAGCTTGAGGAGGGCACCGTGCTGGCTGATCTTAGCTTCATTAATGGTAGCCCCAGGACCTCATATTCGAGCAGTTTTTTGCACTTTAGTTTCTTCCTGGGTTGTGAGAGTCCATCTCTCTCTGTTTGGGTCTCTCCAGGGTGTTTTATTCTGGCATTTGAGCTGTCTCTCTCAGAAAGCATCTCTCTCCTGCTACCTACCAGTCCGTCATCTTTTTTTCCTCTAGGGGGACAACTTCTAAGGGCAGTTTAGCAGTGCAGTCATCCTTTTCTATCCTGGCTGACTGGTTCAGGACCCCACTGTGGAAACCAAGCTCTGCATGTGCTTAAGTCCCTTATATAAAATGGCACTGAGGTTTCTTACACTATATGCATCATCTAGTGTACTTTACATCATCTCTGCATTACTTGTAATATCTAAAGTAATGACAATGGTATATAAATGCAGTTGTTATACTATATTGCTTAGGGAATAATGATAAGGAAAAAAGTTTGCAAATATTTAGGAGAGACAATTTTTTCTGAATATTTTTCCGTAAAGGAATTTGAATCTACAGCTGTGGAACCATGGATCTGAAAGGCTGACTACATTACTGAAAAGCTCAAAGCTGCGGCATCACTTTGGCTTTGCAGTGTCACCTCTAGAAGTTCATCCTTAGGAAGTAACAATGGATGTACCCAAAATCGTAGATACAGGTGCTATCATTACAGCATTGGCTATAAAAGTGCGCATGTGTGTGTGAACACCCCCCCCCCTTTATGGGTTGAACTGTGACCCTCACACTTCATAGGTTGAAATTCTAACTCCTCACACTGCAGGGTGTGACTATGTGGAGTCAGGGCCTTAAAAGAAGAAATTAAGATGAGTCCATATGGGTGAGCCCTAATCTAGCATGGCAGTGTCCTTATAAAAAGAGGCAATTGGAATTTAGCTAAACTCAGAAATAATACAGTGGAGGAAGATGGCCCCCTACAAGTCAAGGAGGGAGGCCCCAAAATGTAATCAACCTCCTGATGTCTTGTTCTAATCTTGAAATTCTAGGCACTAGAAATGTAAGGAAGTAAATTTCTGACACTTAAACCACACACTTTGCAGTACTTGGTTATGGCAGCCCTGGCAAATGAACACACACACACACACACACACGCACACACACTACATGGATACAGAAAAGGAAACATTCTAAATGCTTTGCGCTAGGGATCTGGTTCAGCATGTTTTGGTTGCTTTGCGCAATGGAACCCCATGCATCTGTTCAATGTGACTGCGATGGAAAGTCACCGAAGCTGTATCATTTTGTAGAGCAGATGATCAGATAGTCCACATAGTATAATCCTGTGTTTGTAAAGCACATTTATATGTGATGGATATTAGTCTGGCCTGAGCAACGACACATTCCTCTGTCTGTTTAGGGAAGTAAGTTAGTGTTATTGGCAAGCTGGGTGGGGAAGTCCCCAGGGGAACATGGAACATGAGCAGTACTCAGACAGGGAGACCCTGCTGTCAGGCTTGGGACACCGTAACGGCAAAGCAACTCGATGGTCACAGAGATGTCTAAACGTCCTCTTTTGATGGAGGTTGCTGCTTTTGTCTTTCATTTGAAATGAGTGACAGTTGTCACCTACTTTTTCTTGCTAGGTAAAAATTTAGCCATTCATCAATAAATGGTCCCTTCTTGAGAGTAAGTGATCCAGCATCCATGAATCCCAAATATTTCCTCAGATTATCCATAGAAAGCCCAAATCCTACAAGAAGCCCTTGGAACTCCCTCTTAGGGAGACTCCAAAGTTACGCCTCTGGGGGGTTCAGTCCATGATTCCAGCAATGCTAAGATAACTCAGCCCCTCCTACCCACCAGAACTGACTGGACACTCCATCCCAGTTATCTGAGAAGAGGCGCTTCTAGATTCACAAAAGTCTCAGGTGTCTCGGGGCGTCATAGGAGCTTACTGTCACTCTTAAGCAGTATCTTCTGTGCCACGCTGAGCACAAGGGTCTTTTGTTGCAGAATGAGGCCAGAGGTGTCAGCTTTAGTCCCCTTCCCTAAAAGCCAGGTTACTCCTTGAGGGCCTGCTGGGAGTGGACTTTGAACATGGCAAAAATCAGGATGATACACACGGATTTGTTCTGGGAAATATAGCTGTTTTATTGGACCTTTCTGAGATTGCTGAGAAGGGCTTCCAACCACTGGCTGGAGCGATGTGTGGGCTGCAGAGAGCACGTGGCCCCAGAAGTTCCAGGTCCTTGCTTAGAGACTTCAGGAGCTGTGATGCAGCCCAGGACTGTGCCCTGTGATGAAACTTACCTGGCGATTCCGTGCAGGTCCTTTGGGCACCCTTGAAGAAAGGAGTGACACCTTTGGCCTCAAGGATCAGTAGCTCTTGGTGATTAAACTCAGTTTAAGTATTTGCTTGCTGTGAAGTCTGTTAACTATTGGTGACTGTTGTCAGCATGGTTTGGAAAACTTTTAATTTTTAAACTGTGCCTCTGGGTCTCAGCACTGGGTGCATGTGTGTAAATTAAAATACACACAAGCAAACACACTATAGCCCAGCCTCAAACACATTTTAATTTGATTTAACTAATTAAGCAAACAGGAGTGAATCATGCCATTGGGCTCAACAGGGCTGCCAGTGCAAACCCGCGGTGTGGGGCAGGAGGGCAGGAGAGTAATAAAGCACATGTTTCCAGCAGAACCGAGACGCCTGAGTGGGAGCAGTTTCACGGTGAATTGACGCTTGCTCTGTGAGTTTGAGAGCAATAGTTGTGAGGCAGCTGGAAGCGAGGCCTGGGTGGGAAGACTTGGGATGGAAACCCTGGGTCGGGGCCTCAAGAGTGGTGTGAGAAGGTGATTGAGAGGCGTGCTCACGAGAAGGAGGCCAGAGACCAAAAGCTGCCCTCCTGCCAGGCAGGGGTAGACATCAGCAGAAAGCTGCTCATGCCAGGGACCCTGGGTGACGGCTCTGAGGGGCTGGTGACATCCTCCTCCTGAACCATGGCATGTGGTTGTTTCTAGAAAAACACAAACTCTTATCTCAGAGGACGTTCAATAAGCAGAATGGAGATAAAAAACAGCAAAAACATACCTACATAGTTGCAGCAGCAAACATCTTGAGATGCTTGGGGGGCAGTTTAATTGGCTTTGTCTTGTGTCCCGGTTATAGGGTCAGAAAATGTCGTGCTAATGTCTGATATGAGAAGCCTACAGTGACACTCAAACATGCCTGCTCCATGGAAGCTGGCCTCTGCCTTCTGAGGGTTACAGAATGTCAGAGGTGCATGCTACACATAACCAGCACACGTCCTCACCGGTGTGTTCAAAGTGGCCTCTCCAGCAGGCAGTGGGGCGAGCCACCATTTCCCACCTGCTTCGAATCCAAAAGGGGCTGCAATCCTCAAACCCTGCCCAAATATTCTTAGTTAAAATCCGATTCTTCTTGCAGGTCTCTGGAAAATTTCACCATGCTAAAGGAATCTGAGGGCAAACTTTTGTCTTATTTAACTTGGTTTCCTTTTCTCAGCATTTTCTTACATATTTTCTGGCTTATTTTAAAACTGATGCAGGTCTGTCAGTCCACGTTTGTTGTTTTATAAAGGCTGGAGTCACAGGATTGTGAGTCCAATGTTGAGGACGCAGTTTAATGCCCCTTCAGTTGTACATACGGTAGAATTACCGTATGTTATGTATACAATGTATTTTTGGACGGCGAACTGTTTAGCGAAACTTCTCCACTAGGTGTCACTATTGATCCAGTGCGGCCCGGCCAGCGGTGTTTATAAACGTTACCTAGGTGACGTGAACCTGAATTGCACACGTCCTCACCTGCGCGTTCCTAAGTCCTTTCCGGGTGGTCTGTGTCACGAAAGGCGTCTGTAGATCAATTCTCTGGAGGGCCAGCTCCTATCACAAGGCCACTTTTGTTAGAGACCACTTTAGTGACGCATGTTGGTCTGCCGGGGCAAAAATCCTCCTCAACTCACCCTTCGCTTTTGATGAGAGAGGACCCCGAGTCTTTGGAGACTACAGCGGGCTCGCCCCCTGGCCGCGCTTCTCCCGGCCTCCAGCCCGCGGGCTCCTGCCTGTCAGCGGCAGCCCCTTCCGCCTTAGAGAAGGGGCGCAGGGGTGTGTGTGTGTGTGTGTGTGTGTGTGTGTGTGTGTGTTGCTTCCTCATCTACGGCTCCACATGCAGCTCCCGGACATTGCAAGAAAACCCACTACCTGCAATTTACAATTTAAAAATGTGGAATTACCCGGACGGACTGCGAAGTATTGGGCAAATTCTGCTCGTTTGCCTTTCGCACTATTTTTAGGGATAAAGATGGAGGCACAATTTTGTGCTGGCAGCAAAACAACTGATCTGAGCAATCTGATTCCGGGAGATTGGGGTTCTAGTTAAAACCGGATTTTATTACTATTTAAAATTGTTTTATTTTCTCCAAAATATGGGTTTATTTTCAGAAGAGAAATAGGGAAAACATAACAACTGTTTAAAATAGCATTTCTAGTTCATAAGGTGGTCTCCAGTGCATTACCTCCCGCCAACTTTAGCAAGGCTGGATTACCACTGTTACTGACGGCCGCCAGCTCTACTCTCCCACACCCGCCAGGTTTGAATTTTAATCCAGGCTTTACTGCTGCAAACATTATAATACCCATAAAGCCTGTGGCTCTTCACCAGAGTGTGCTTTAGAGTCCCCCGCAGAGCTTTCCACCCTTGGATCTGCAGGACCCACCCTGGACCTCCCCGGTGAGAATCTCCCAAGCCATCCTGGGCGATGTAACAAAGACACACACAGTAGGTCCATGGTATCATGTTGGGTAGAGATAGAGGGTTGGGGAAGAAAAAATAAAGCACAGTGAGCAGTAGAGTAGCAGGAGGGGCTATGTTAAAAGGGTCAGTTGGGGTTTTGAGGAGGGGACGTTTGAACTCAGACCCTCTGAGTTTCATAGTCAGGTGGGAAGGGTGTTGGAGTGCAGGGCTCATCCGGTGGGTGCAAGGGCCCTGAGGCAGGCGCGTGGTGGTGGGTGGAGGAACAGCAAGCTGAGTGCAGGGTTACCGCACCTGCACCTTAGTGAGGGCCAGGGCTCAAGGCTGGGGAGCAGGGCCGCCGGAGTCTCCGCCTTAGACCAGGAGAGGCATTCTCTCCTGGTCTGCTGTCTGTCTCTCTGCTGTCGGTCCCTCTGCCTTACTGATCAGCCAAAGGGGAAACGGGGAAATGAGACACAGCTACACCAGGCCCTGATGAGCCCCCACCACCATAATCACCATGAAGCTGCTGCCCGGGGCGGTCAGGGAGACCAAGACAAGCGGAAATGGCTCCTGGTGACTGAGTAGCTGCTAATTTGACAATCACGGTGAATCTGAGGGGAACGAATTCGTGCGCCTCGCTGTCTACAATTTACTTTTACTTGTGATTCGATTGTAATTTCCATTTAAAGTCATTATAAGGCGGCACTGCGTTCCCATCACGCTCGCCAGCGTCCTGTCCTGGAGTTGTGAGCTGCGCCTCAGTATTGGAACTGGTCACGCCTCCTTTCCTTCCTGCCAGCAGGGCCTTCCCTTACGGGGCTGCCTTTGATGTCTTTTGGACAAACCACATGTGCTGGAGAATTGATGATCGTGTTGCATCTCTAAAATAACTACAGATTGGTTAGGTTTGAAATTTTCTTTTAAGACAGCTAAACATCCCAATTTTTTTTTTTTTTTGGTGAAAACACACCTTATGTAAGTAGGAATACAGTGTCACCTCCATGAAGTTTAAAGGCAGCACTGCAGTGGACGTTAAACAGTTAAATGACTCATAGTGATAAAAACAGCTGCATAAGACAGTATTAGTTATAATTTATTTTCCATATGCTCAAGATGATTATTGGAACTACCACATGGGAAATCCAGTGACATGCTATGCTTGGTCTCTTGTTTAGCCAGCTGCAAAAGTCAGATGAGAAGGCGCCCCAGACCCCAGAAATGCAGGTAACCTGGCGTCTCCTGGTGCACTCATTGGGCCCCCCCTGTGTGGTTAAACAGTGGAGAAGGACTGACTTTGGAGTAGGGCCCCAGAGCACTGCTGTAGAGGAGCAGATGGTGAAACAGGCTGCAAAGTGTGATCCTGTATTTGTTAAAGCAAAATCATAGGTCTACATGGGCCTGGAACAATATAGTCACCACAGCCTGTGGTAGTCCTTAATGGAAGATGGCTTGCTTTATACTTTCTCACTTATCTGTACTCCTAATTGCCTATATAATAAAAAGTATACAGTGAAGGTTGTAATTTTATGATATTGGCAAAACACCAATCCCGGTAATATTTTTAGAAAGCAACTTTTTAACTGCCTGGTGTAAAGATCACATGTTGGTTTTGTCTCAGCCTTACTTTTTTTTTAATGTTCATCTACCTGAGTATTTTACATCAAAACAAACTTTGAATATCATAGCAGAAAGCCAGTACTTTAATTCCTCTGTATTTTTTGTTTTTAATCGTGTCACTCCAATACTACAAGCACCTCCAGAGGCAGGACGAGTTGCTGTGTGACTGCTCACTGTCTTCTGGAGGGGGTTGGGATTTTGCATCACTCCGTTGGCTATATCCCTTCTGTCCAGTAGAGGGCAGCAGATGACAGAAGGACTCAAATCGTGAAGGTTAATTTCCTGTGTTGATAGGTTTCTGGGCGACAAGTGAGAAATGGGTGTCACGGTGACTCAGTCGTTCAGAAAGCCATATGGTTTATTTGTATCTCTGCAAATTAACAACAGAATGTTTCTCTTTCCTCCAAACGATGGGGATACAGAAAATTAACTTCTGCCCTATTGTTAAAGAGTTTCCAAAGATGCCAATGACACAAATCCACACACATATGAATAGAACTTTTGTCAGCCGATGGTTCTTCCATAAGACTTGTACTCTGTATAGCCTTCAAGGTCCAGTGAACTAAATCTGAGGTGGGGAACTGGTGTAAGTTTGAGCTGTAGATGAATTCTTCTTGCCTTCAACTGAGGTACATATAGAACACAAAAGACAGATGAAATTATACAAAATGTGCATGAAATTAAAAGAATGCAAAGGAGTGGCAATTAATAAAGACAACTAATGGGAAAATAAATTGGACTTTGAATCCATACTGAAGAAAGTAATGCCCACAGATCGAAGCAGGCACCCTACGTGATCAAAAGTTGGTGTTCTTGTGTCCGGGCTGCAGAAGAATTCTGTTTCTTTAGCAGAATGTTTCTCATTTTTAAAATTTGAATCCCTTTAGCTGAGATGTTCACTTTTTAATGTGCTGTGTCGCCTCCATTCCTTCTCAGGGTACACGGGAACTCCCACACTTCTCGTATCTTCATAGCACCGGAACACACGATTTTCAATTTTGTTTCATCTTTTCCCAACTGAGTGCCCTTAGAAAAGTCATGTAATGTCTCTGGTCTTCAGTTTCCGGTGCAAAGTAGTGACACAGGAACGTGCCTGGCAGGTCTCTTTAGAAAATAATAAGGCCGAAGCAGAGCTTGCGTCTGGCACCTCTTTGTTCCTGTCCTCATTCTCCGCCTCCCGAGTGAGTCACTGGTGTGACCTCTCGTGTCCTCTCTGGGACAGGGACCTTCCATGAGCAGCAGAGAGGTCTCAGGACACAGTGCCGAGATTCCGAAGTCTCTGTGGGAACCATAGGCATCTGTGCCAATGGGCCCTTGATTGACCCCAAACTCTGCAGGGCTAGGCCGATGTTTTCCAGGCGGTTTTGATTTACTGTCACAGTGTTTTGCCGTTGCTGTCACCCACAGAACCAGGCACGGACCAGGCTCAGGATGCAGAGGCTGCAGTGGGGAAAGCGCCGCGAGCCCCCTGTGGTGATTTGGCCAGGGAGGGGCAGAAATGTCCTTCAACCGAGAGACAGCTGACCACCGTGAGGTGGCCCACTGACCACCCTGAGGCCTGCAGACCCACATCCGGCCCTTGCCTTTTGTCCACTGCAGGGTCACTTTGCAGCCCCAGCACATCTGAATGGTGCTTTTGTACCTGTTTCTTCACGAGCTGTCCAGCACTGCGCAGCTGCCCGTAGGGCGGGAGGAGCCAGCTGCGGAGACGGTGGCTCTGAGTGATTCGAGCATGACCACAGCAGGGACCCTGCAGCCTGGCAGTCCCCTCTAGAAGACCTTTGTCAGGATCTAAACTACCAATCCAACGGGTAATACCCAGAAAGGTGACCTTGCCAGGCAGGTCTCATCCTTAGCTACGGATCTGTCTGAATGGCACTTTGGGGGGTTATTTCTAAGGCGTGGTCTCCCTAAATGTGGCTACACAGTTCTACAGAGTAAAAAAAACCTGATTTTTTTCAGAACTAGTTCAAAAAATACTCCCACGGTACAGTTCTTGGTGGCCTGCTTACAATTCAGCTGTGGAGGCCTTGGGCAGAAGACCCTGGTTGAAGGGGGTGAGAATAAGGCTTGGGTTGGAACCGAACAAGCTGCGCAGTTGGGGTGCAGGTGCGGAAAGGACAGGAACGCTTGTGGCTGTTTCGCTGGAAGTGAGACACAGCGTCAGGCTTCTGCCAGGTCTGGGGAGCACTGGCAGGGACCCGGGGGCAGAGGGTGAGGTGGCTGGGGTGCTGCCTTGAAGGAGGCGCCCACCGCCAGCTCTGAGTGCGGGCCTGGAAGGGCACTGAGTGTGTCGCGTTCCGCACCTTAGCGTTGCAGCCTGTCCCATCCAGTCCTGGGAGCAGAGTCCTGCGGGGAGAATTTGCCGAGACACTTTCTAACTACCCTCCTATTTTGGTTAACCAGAAACTGAACTTCTGGTTCTGATAGAAATCTAAACAGCACAACTTTGGAAAGGATGACTCCAAGGCTTATTCTAGGGTAAAAATAGGTATCATAGGTTACCAAGATAAACATTTATCATTTAAGGAAAAAAATTAAAAAACTAACTTGCTCTAAACTACCATCTGTTTACATTTTTGGCTTAGGATGGAGTTTGAGATATTCCCCCTCCCTTCTTTCCTTCTTTTCCGTGGACTTTCTTCTTTTGTCTTTTAATCCCTTCCTTCTATTCTGTCTCTCCTCCTTCCTGCTCTGTTTGACACTTCTGAAGTGACTGCCTTTCCTACGTTTTTTTTTCTTCCACCTTCCTTTGCTCCCATTGCTTATAACAGATTCGAAAGGAAAAAAAAAATCAAATATCTGTTTCACAGCCATCTCCTAAACAATACTGGGTCTTTTCTTTCGATACCAGTAGGCAATGAAAAGCACCATAGGGGGACACCTGTGACAGTATAGTGATGAATTCGTGATGACGAAGCAGCACAGACTTGAAACAGGTCCGCTGTATTTCTCTGCATTTAGTCAAGACCAACCCAGAATGAATGCCCACGGGTGCTGAGCGGGATCCGTGAAACAAAGAGGTTTTCTATTTTGTGATAAAAGGAAAATAATTCTTTCGGCTCTCTCCAAACCTGAAGTTCAGTTTGTGTTTGTTTCAGCCAAACTATTTCTAAACTTCTGTAGACCTCCACTGATGCGGAGAAGTGTGCAAAGCCTTTTGGGTTTTGTTAAACCTCTCTGGAAGTAAATTTCAAAATGTTTTCTTAACATCACTTTCTCAACATTAGACCCCAGTAACCTCCCCTACCTTTAGACAACTCGAATGTTTTCAACAAGGCTCCTTTTGGCAAAATGGCATTTTGTAATAGTCACATCTCCTGTGAAATGAATTTGTAGAAATTTATGGTGAAGTCTGATAGGGCTTAAAATTTTCCTGCCTACCACAGCAGGAAGGGGTGATGGCTTAGGTGTCTGTTCTTTCTCTTGTTGAAGACATTTCCTGATAAAGAATATGCAAAACACGGCCTCAACACAGGAAAACCGATGTTCAGGCAGAGCCGGAAAGCTGATGTGTGCAGTGGAGTGGAATGTGCACTGCACAATGCTGGAGACTGTTCACACTACAGCCATGGTACCTCTGTGAACGTGTTACAGTACCTTCCTCGTAAGTGGCTTAACATCTGAGGAGGGAGCTTTCTCTCCCCTTTGCCTATAATTTGCAGAAAATGCTGTCATCTGGGAAGGCAGTGATCCTGACTCTGACTTAATGTTCATTTTTGCTCCTTGCTCCTAGACCTTTAGCTGAATTGCATGGGTTCTTCTGGATTGATTGTGCTTAGGACACCTCTCCCTACCTGCTGATCATCCCGGAACCGACAATAAACAAATCAAAAAACAAAGCCTGAGGTCACTTGAACTCTTCACGCCCCCTGGTTGCCGCTCGCTGTGTCCCCAGCTGGGACTGCAGGATCCCTGCCCGCTCACCAAGCCTTGGGCTGTTCACTCCTTTCCAGCAGGAGGAACCTGAGGCCGCACCACCAGTCGGGGGTGGAACTGGACATCACACCCGGTAATGTAGCCCTGAAGCTTGGATTTCGGATCAGTTCTTTTAGCCCCGGCCTCCCCAGTCCTGATTTCCTCCTTTTTACTGCTGACTGCTGCTCTTCCCCCTCTAGGGTGGCAAAACCTCGGGCATTTGAAAGCCTGCTGCATTGGGCGTTTGGAGACAGGAGCGGCCCTCGGTTGCTGGGCGGACGCACTGGTATAACCACGCTGAGGGCAATTTAGCCACAACCACCGCCGTGCAGATTCAGAGCTGGACTGGCCTCGGCTGCGCCTCCTGCATGGCCAGGCCCCTCAGACTGGCGTCTCCTTCCATCTCCTCGCTTCCCATTCTGGCACCTCAACATCCCTTCACAGCCCTCACTCGGAAGCTACGTTATGTTGTGTTACTGAGAAAAAGAGTCAAAATTCTTGCAGTGGGCCACAAAGGCCTTAGCAGAACCTGGCCCTGCACCAGCTCCATCTCACGCCTTCCCTGTTCCCTTTGGTCCCCCTGCTCCAGCCACGATGGCCCTGGCTCTTCTTGAGCCTGTTCCTGATCCTTCTCCTTTTGCAGCCAGTGTCCAGGGTGGTCCCCTGCCTGGACCAACTTCCCTTGTTACTGCAGCGCCACCTCGCTCATCCACTTTCGGTCCTTGCTGAAACGTGGCCTTCTCAGGCCTTCCTGACCCGGTAGTTAAAGTCACAACTTCTGGATCCCTTCTGATCCTTCTCACTGATCTCGGTAGCCATTTTCACCTTCACATGTCCTGTTTCTTTCCTTTGTTTCCTTTTGCTTCTCTGGGTGAGGACGTAAGCGCCACAAGGGCGGACGTTGATTTTTCCATTCTGTTTGCTGACGCATTGCTGTCTGGTGGCCAGCAAGCTCCCAAATAGTATTTATTTATAAATATAAAGTCGGGCCTATGGATTTAACCAGCTTCGAGTAGAAAACACTTAGGAAAAAACCAACAGTACCGAACTTATACAGACTTTTTAATCATCATTAATTTTTAAATAATAGAGTATAGCAACTATTTAGATAATGTTTACATCGGATTAAGGGTTATAAGAAATCTGGAGATGATTAAAATATGTAAGAGGATGTAATATGTATAGATTATGTGCAAATATTATGCTATTTTCTATAAAAGATATGAACATCTGCAGAGTTTGGCATCCTTGGGAGTTCTGGAATCAATTTCTCATGCATACTGAAGGATGACTATATTATCAAATACTTAGTGCATTTTTATTGAAATTATTGTGTGCTATTTGGCCCAGAAATTCTACTTCTAGGAATTTGTTCTATGACATACATGTATGCAAAGGGCCATGAATACTGATAGTCACTGAATATCCCAAGGGATTAGGCATCCCTTGAGGGGACTTTTCATTTCTGCTGTTGTTGAGCTGGGGATTGAATTCAAGTCCTCTCACATTCCAGGCAGATGCCTCACCGTGGAGTGATAACCCCAGCTCTTAAAAATAAGAGATTGGTCCAAGTTGCAAATCGGATCTAACAAAAAGTTGATGTGTGTTCTACTCCAGGATGTCGGGGCTTATGTTGAAGAGCAGATCAGTTATATTCAGAACAAGCTACGTTTTCTTTGCACCTCTGAGAAAAAAGTGGAACATAGGCTTCGGCCTTTGTGTTCCAGTTTTTCACTGCTCCTGAAGCAGTAAATAAGGCTATAAACTGACTACGAAGAGATGTTCTGTTCCTGCATGCTAACAGCGCTGCCGAGGATGAAGATCAGATGCTTTCCTTGTCCCCAGGGGGTGCTGAACAGGTGTCACCCTGGTCAGCACTGCTGCCCCTGCCTGCTTATTAAAAAGATTAGGGAGCGAACTAAGGGGCCCAGGTTCTGTCTGCAGACAGAGCGAGGAGTGGGGCTGGCGCTGCCTCATCTGGCTGGTGTTTTCTGCCTGGAAGTGCACTATGGCATCGCACCGCCACGGAGACTGCGGATGGGGACAGTGCTCCCGGGACAGAGGATTCCTCCCTCCCCAGGGATTTCTGCAAACAGGAGGCCAGCAGGGTCGTCTGCTGCACAGAGGGAAGGAGGGATGGAGAGTGAAGAAGAAGGGGGCAGCCCCATGTTCTCTGGGGGAAATGGAGGGTTAATTTACAGGATACTTGGCCTTGACTTTTTGCTTGTTTGTTTTTGAAACATGGTCTTGCTACCCGTAACCCAGGCTGGCCTCGAACTTGTGGTGATCCTCCTGCCTCAGCCTCCAAGTGTGGGGATGACAGATGTGTGCCAGCCACCACAGCCAGCTTTGGGTCTTCATGTAAAGGCACATGAAGGACACAGCTGGGAGACAGGCCTTGAAACTGTCCAGGCAGCTTCTAGTTCCAGTGGGAGTGCAGGGGTTGAGGACTGCATTCGTTTGCTCAGGCTGCCATAATCAGCTACCGCAGATAATGCTTTTAACAGATATTTATTTCTTCACAGTTCTGGAGGGCAGTGCTGCAAATATCAAGGTGTCAGCTAGTTTTGTTTCCTCTGAAGTCATTCTCCTGGGCTTGCTAACTGCTGCCTTCTTGCTGTGTCTCGTGCGGTCTTTCTGTGTGTGCACCCAGGCCCGTGCCTCTGTGTGTGTCCACATTCCCTCTTTTAAGAGGACATCAGCCAGACTGAGTTAGGTTTCAAGCCAGCTATTTTGTTTTAATTTATTCACTTCCTTAAAGAACTATCTCCAAATATACTCGCGTGCTGAGATACTGGGGCACGTGGCTGTGCTCCAGGAATTTAGGAGGACACAACTCAGTTCATAGCAGGTCTTTTCATGAGGCAGGAGGTAGCTATCACCGCCACTTTCTGAGGTGCTTCTAGGGAAGTGTGAGAAGCAGAGCACTGTTCCGAGAAAACCACCCAGTCCAGTTCTTGGGCAGACCTCGCACTCAGCAGGGATTAACTATCCCTCAAGGCACTTTAAGTTGTTGTTGTTGTTGCTGGGATGGGGATTGAATCCAAGGCTTCAGACATTCTAGGCAAGTGCTCTATCACCAGGAGACATCCCCAGCTCTTAAAATCAAGGGTTGGTCAAAGTTTCAAATTAGATAGAACTAAAATGTGATTTGTGTTCCACGCCCTAGACAGTAAGGGCTGATGTTGAAGAGCAGATTAGTTTTATTCCACCTATGAGTAATGGTGGAGCCAGAGTGAATGGGTGGAATCAAAGGGAGCCTCTCAAGTTATCAATCCGGTCTGAGCATCTCTGCGTCTGTCTCCTCCTCCCCTTAAACTCCCAGTTGAAATGCTTGACCCCCAAAAGGCACAGGACAATCTCCTTCCTCCATCCAGTGCAGGAGGTAAGGCTCTTCCTAACTCCTAGTGTTAAGAGGCAGTCACAACTCTTCCCTGGGAAGAAGGGAGGGCATGAGATTTCAATTGGATATGAGGTAGAACAATTAATTAATTAATTAGAGACAGGGGCATGCTATGTAGCCCAGGCTGGCCTTGAATCTGCCTATGTAGCCCAAGCTGTAACTCAGGTGATCCTCCTGCCTCAGCCTTCTGAGTCCTGGGATTACAGGCATGCACCACCATGGCTGGCATGAGGTAGAAATATTAAGTCATATTGATGTCAATTTAATTGAAATTGCCAATGAAATTATAGGCTCAGCCCAAGAAGTCATATGGGAGAGAAAAGGGATTCTTCAGAGGTCTGTTAAGTGCAGTGATTGACAAAAATCAAGTTATGTCAATTCAGGGTTTACTAAATTCAGACTTGGTACTTCTTAACAAACTGGGTCTCTTTCTCAGTAAAGAAGTGAGTCTTGGAAAATACAAAACTTTGTTTAAGGAGAGTTACAGAAACATATCACGTTGGGGAGGAAATATACTTTTTACTCTATACTCTTTTGAACTTAAATGTAAAAAAATTTACCACATTGATGCATTACTTTGAAAACTTCACATAACTTAAAGTTACTATAAAGTAATTAAAACAGTATGATTTTTTTATAATTTTATTTAAAGAGGAAAAAACAAAACAAAATAAAACAGAATAAAGGGTAGCAACCATACAGTATTTCAAGGAAAAAAGGAAAAGTACAACAATAAAACCTAAGAAATTATTACTTGACTAATTACATACTGACTTCTTGGAAATAGTTGTTTAAATTACAAAGTTAAAGCATGTAAAGTAGACCTTCAAACAGTGAGACTAAAACAGTATGATATTAATGCAGAGGGCTCTGTTGCAAAATAGTCCTAAAAGTTACATGTCATTTTTGTGTACGTTAAAGGCGTTTCTTACCAGTAATAATTGTTGTAGGGTGAGCTAGGGGAAAACATAGTGTAAGGACGGTGGGACCTCCTGGCTTGAGGGAGAAATCTATTCCATTAATTTGGAGGAAAACCAGGAGAAGATGAGGTGGGAGAGACTTGTGCCAGAGCTGGAATGTAAGAAACTACTGAGAACCTCTGATGCTATTGCTTGAAGGGAGATAAATGTTGTGACAGATGCCTGCAAAGTTTCTGGCAAGGAATGGGATTCCATTTGCTATGCTGCATTTCAAGGTTAAACTCGTCTGTGTCACATAGATGTGGCATGTTTTTGGCTCAGTGCTGAACCGTGGGGTTTGGGATTAATATAATTGTCGAAGGCACTGAGTCAAGACACAATTGCACAACAGTTTGGTCAGTGACATTTGACACAAGTCCTCACACATATGTTTAAGCAATATAAATCACTCCAAAATACCAGGAAAGGGTTCCAGAAAAATAGTAAGAAATGAGAGAGGTCATCAAAGTTTATGCACATGTTTACATGTTTAATTTATTTTTCCATACATGATTAATTTCATCCTTGGGTGTGTTGAGTAAATAAAAGTTGTGAAATCATCACAAAGTGATTCTGTGTGTACAGTGATTTGAAAGGGGCACTATAACCCTACCATCTTGGCGGAAGGAAATTAGACTTGGAGAGTGGGTGTTCTGAGGGGGCAGAACGCATGGTGGCGGAAGCTAGATGCAACAGGCTGGCTGTCCACACCAACACCTGCCACCATCCTGGGGCTCTCGTATTAAAAGGATGAGAGGGAGAAATTACAGAAAGATAACATAAGCAGTCAAGGTACCGTCTCTACCCTCCTTTTAGAGTAGTCTTTGCAATTGAGAAATGCACTCCAAGGAGTCAACTGGATCTCAAAAAGTCTCTGTTGGCTTCATCCTGATGTCTGCTATCCATTCAGGCTGCTGGGTGCGAGGTCAGGCTGGTGGCGTGCAGCGGGGACGTCTCCCCAAAGAAGGGTTCCTGTGTATCTGCCCTTCCTGCCTCAGGCACCTTCCACTTTCACTGACTTGTAAAATGGAAGCTCGATGTCTGTTGATTTAAAACCCGGGTGGTAAGAGACGTCAAGAAGCTGCTCTGTTGCAGAAAAGCTGATGTTTTAGCGTTTTGGTGAAAATTATGGTCCTGGAGAGTTCGCATTTGTTTTTGGAGGATCATCTGCGGGAAGGGTGGAGGGCCCACTGGGGGGCCTGCGGAAGAGGCAGCTGAGAACCAGGCCGAGACAGCCTCCCGCCTGCCCCGATGCCACGCCAGCTCATCTGGCCAGGAGGACAAACACTGCCGATCACGTTGACAACAGTCTAAAACAGCGAAGATCAGAAGCAGTACATACTGGTTATCTTCTGCCATTCTTCTTAGGAACTCTTCCTTCTCTTCAAAGTCCTTTAGTGGGCTGAGTTAGCCTCAGCTCCGAGAGAAGACACTTGACTCCCAGCTCACAGTGATCTTCATAGGCTCCAAGAAAGAGCAGCCAGGCTGAATTCTGGTCTTGGGCAGGCCTGACTCTGCCCCTTTCCGGAAGGACTGGAATAAAGACGGTACCGGCTGAAACTGTGGCAATCCTCCTGTCAACCTGTAGGTGGCGCTGGCCGGGCCTGTGTAAAGTGCAGAAATACAGAGGAAAGGAGAAATCGGGGCTGTGATAAAGTTTCTGAAACTTTAACTGTTTTTGAAACCAAGCCTCCAAGCTGATGTGGGTTAATACATCTTATCCCTGATCCTTTATTTTGCTCAACCGTTTTGAATCAGGCTTTCTGTCCCAGAGGTTCGTTGTCTATTACTAGGAGAAATTCACAGCAAAGCAAATTCAGATATAGGAAGAAATGAGGAAAAACTCATCTGCATATGATGATTCTCATTTTAAGACGAAAGATTGGGAACAAAAATTATGGATACAATAGATAATTTAAAACAGACGTAAAGAATCAAATATTAAGAGTGCTACAGTAAAAGAGTAAAAAAAGACTAAAACTAAAATACTAAATAAGACTAAAAATTTAGAATGTAAAAAATAAAAGGGATCCAGAGTTGAAAAAAGGGATGAAAATAATAGAAGAAAAATTGAGTTAAATTTAAAAAATTGTTAGAAATAACTTAAAAATAAAATAGTAACAAATCTTAAAGATTAGAGAGTGGGAGAGAGGGGAAAAAGATAAGAGTAAATCAGTGAGATTTCACACAAAGTTCAAGGTAGTGGTGGATGAAAAAATTCCACTATGGGGTGGCTTCTGTGGGATGATGAACCAGAAAGGCGGAAAGGCTTCGGCTTGAGTAGATACCTGTAAATATGGCTGCCTCACACTGACCCAAAGCAGTACCTGTAAATATGGCTGCCTCAGCAGTACAGTGGGGAGAAATAAAACAGCCTTCCTGTCCTTCGCAAACTGAAAAGTTGGCAACACTCATCTCCCTCTAGCACCACCACATACAAGAGGGGCTTGTCCACTTCTCTACTGACTGGCCTGAAAATTTGGTTCAATATGTACAGAATGAATAAAGCATAGTTACAGTCAATTAGACAATTGGCAGGAAAAAAGTCATTGGATAAATTTTCCAAACTGTTTCCTTTTAAAGAAGAAATATGTGGAGACTATATCAGGAAAAAAAAAAAAGTACCGTTATAACTGCCAAACATCGTTAAAACTGTTTAGGATTCCATTTGAGTTTTTGTGGATATGGGACAGCTTGTGTCATTCAGTTCTTCAAATAGAGTACTAGAACAAAAAGGAGATTCCATATTCAATAGAAATAAGAAATTTTTATGATATTTTAACATAATCAGTATTTCTCCCCTGAAGACTCAAATATAAAAAGAATTAAATTACAATGAAAAATAATTGAAAAAAATACTGATAGAGACAAGCTTTAAAATCTCTTAAGAGGTTTAGAAATGGTAAATGGTCAACTTTTATATTTTTTCATTCAGAAGATGAAAACCCAATCCCATGATGAAATCTCAGAACAATGTTAAACATGAAATTTCACCAGTTATTTTCTTTTTGTATTTAATCTAGATCACTAAAAAGGCTACTTTTCTTGTAGAAGCACATTTTTTCTTTTCTTGCATATACTACAAAATTAATCATGCTATGTTCAGTGTGAACTTTTTTTTTTACTGAGATTGTTTCTTGAAATATATTCCTATATTTCATATGTCATGTAGTTTCATATACTGCATTTTATGAAATCCATTCAGACTATGTGATAGTTAATTTTAATTAAGCTAGGCCATAGTATCCATATGTTTGGTCCAATATATCTGAATGTTAATCTGAAGGTATTTCTTAGAGGAGACTGACATTTGTATTAGTAAAGTTTGAGGAAAGCAGATTATTCTTCATCATGTGAGTGGGCCTGATCAAATCATTGAAGGTCTTAACAAAAAAGAAATTGACCTGCCCCAAAGAAGAGGAAGTTTCGTCAGCATATTGCTTTTGGAGTTCAACTACTACATTAAGTCTCTCTGAAGTCTCTAGACTGTGGACCTATCCCATAGATTTTGGACTTGGAGGCCTCCCCAATTGTGTAAACCAATTCTTTAAAATAAGTCCTTCCATATATCCACCCTATTGATTTTATTTCTCTAGAGAGACCTGACTAATACACTATCTAAATTCTTTCACGGGCAGAGAATCGAAGGACGTTTATTTTATTTTGAATTGATTAAAAAAATGAAGTCTGTGAGATCAGTAGAGTACAATATTGAAGTGCTATGTCTAGTACCATAGGAGCATAAGTAGCTTGTCACTTTCTTTCCTTAAAATTTCTTTAATGAAAAATAATAGACTGATGACTTGAAAGATTATAAAATCTTTGTTGGTTACTAATCTTTGAAATTGAGTAAAGCAATTCATATCTACTATGCCTCGCTCAGCAATCCCATATATTTACCAAGAACTTCAAGTATCTAATGTTCAAATTTCTTGTATTTAAGACTCTCTTGCATAATCCTTTTTTACTCAGTAAATGGAATTTCAGATGATACTCATTGGACTAATTAAGGACCAAATGACCTTTTTCTTCATTGTCTAAATGAACATGAAATTATGTTTAATCTTACATGTCTTACTAATATTTACTAAAAGCAAGTTGGTTGCTTAGTGATAATTTCAGAAACAAATCGCTGATACTATTATCATCTTTGAGCTGTTAGAAGACAGAATCACAGAAATTATGTAAGACTAGACTCATACACATACGTGAGCACACACACACAAATATTTAAATTACAGTACTTGTTATGGAAACCAATGCCCACATTTATGGAATTTGAGAGGTCCCATTCTAGGCTGTCTGCAAGTGGGAGAATCAGTGTGACTCAGTTGAGGGCATGGGCCTGGGGGTTGATAGTACTAGACCCAACTTGAATCTAACATTCCAACAACCAGGGGTGCCATTCCCAAGACAGAAGATGGATGCGTCAGCTAAAGTGGAGAGAGAGGAATTCATCCTTTTTCTGTTCCATTCAAGCCCTCAAGACAGTCCCCACTCACACTGAAGAGGGACATTTACTTTGCTAAGTTTGCTATGTGTATGCTTTTCTCACAGGCACACCCAGACATAATGCTTTTCCAGCTCTATAAGCATCCATAACTTTTCATTTAATCTTATATTTAAAAATTATGTACATTGATATAAATCTTTGCATAACCAATTCCTATAATAAATCTCCTCATGTACCTCTCTCTATATATGTAATGTGTTCTGTTTTTCTGGAGCATCCTGACTAATATGTCCATTTAAAAAATTTTAAATACATCTCCTAGTATTCTGTATTACTTTGGGACAAATACCCATGAAATAAATATACAAAATATGAACAGAATCAATAGACATCATATTTAAAGCAGGGTAATAAGGAAGAGTGAAAGATTTGGGGAAGGTGTATATTTATATGCTATTTTTCTCAAACAATGTCTTAGGAAGGTGAGCTGGAAGTGGAGGAGGGGAAAGAGCCCTGGGTGGCAGCAGTTTTGAAAGCAGCACTGTAGGAGGAGAGGAAGGGCTGCTCCACTTTGCGGCTGGCAGTGCCCCTGCGTTTCTGAGCCAGCGCAGACAGTGGGGAGGGGTGAAGCATCTTGCCACCTTCTTTTTAACCATCAGGTTTGCCAAAGCCCAGTGCCAACACATTCATGGGTTGCTGCTTGCATTTCTCAGTCCAAGTCTAAGGTCTTCACCCATAGTGGCAGTTTTTTTTTTTTTTTTTTTTTTTTTACCAGGTTTTGTTGTTAGTTATCAGTCCGAGTTTTCACTGTGTGATACATTCTCCTATCCCTTATGAAAACCGGTCTTTCAACATACTGATTTTTCACTTACATTGTTTCTACTATGTTTGGGTGCCCTTTTGCATCAGTATTTGTATTAGTTTGATAAGGATAGGCTAAGCTTTGCTGTAACAAATACTCAAATCACAGGAGCTAATTTCTAATGAAGACTTATATATATCTCACCTGAATATATATATATATATATATATATATATATATATATATATATATATATACTGACAAAGCCAGTTGATGTTGACTTCAAATCCTGCTTGAATTCAACATCAACTGGTTGGTCAGTGCTTATTCTTTCCACATTTCAGAGTCTTTTGATGTTTATTTTATACACGGTATCTAATGTTTTAGTTATACTTAGTGAGAGGAATAGGGAAAAGTATGTCCACTCCATCTTTTTTTTAAGTGGAAGCTGCTTTCCTTTTTTGTATAATCGCATCTCTATTTATTTTATCTTTACAAAGAATAGCATGCTGAAACTATTTTTTTAAATTTTTATTTTAAAGAGAACAAAACAAAACAGAACAGAACAAAGCAGATTGCAATTATTCTTTAGGGGAGGTCTTTTTCACATTTCCTGTTGCTGGGAGTCATCATATACATCATGTCTCTGTATAGGTCATAAATTCCAGCTGATATATATGTATGATATGACATGATATAATATAATAATATATCATATATCACATAATGTAATAATATAGCATTATATATATATATATATATATATATATATATATAATTAGTCACCCTTCTGTGGCTGTAGATTGTGTTGTTTCCAGGTTTTTGCTACTGTAATACTGAGGTGAAAATCTCGTACTTGTATCCTGTGTATATGTCCCAGAGCTTGTCTTGATATGTACCTAGCAGCAGAATTGTTAGGCTACAAGGTATGTACATCTCCAAGTATGACAGATAATGTTAAATTCTTTCCCAAAGTGGTTGCACTAGTTTACCCCCCCCCATTAGCAACGTTTGGCAGCAACAGTGTTAGGAGGGTGTACTCTGAAAACCTTCCAGATAGTAGACTGGGTTACTTGTGGAACATCCCTAATTTCTCCCTCCTTTCTCAGGAATTATTATTATCAGTTTTTGCCTGATGACCAATATTTGAGAACTGTTGTTTCATATACAGTCAGGTGCTGCATAATGATGTTTCTGTCTATGAAAGATGACACACGATGATGGTCCCAAAGATTATATTGCTTTGCAATGTGTCACAACCATCTTAGTTTGCGTAAGTACACTGTATGATGGTCTCACAGTATCAAAATTGCAGACAATACGTTGCTTAGCATATACTGTC
Organism: Dolichotis patagonum; assembly: GCA_004027295.1. NCBI lineage: Eukaryota > Metazoa > Chordata > Mammalia > Rodentia > Caviidae > Dolichotis > Dolichotis patagonum. Next base: position 147,456 of record PVJX010001538.1, read on the forward strand.
TTCCAGTGTTTAAGTGATTCATGATTATATTTTTGTTTTGTTTTGTTTTTGGTTCCTCTTATAAGGGTCAGTCTGATTCTTGAATTTCCATTTTATTTGTAAAAAGTCTTATCCCTTTTTATCTTGATTAATTTTGTCAAAGTTTGTTCATGTTGTTAATTTTTCCAAGTAGCTACTCTTTGGCCTTGTTAGTCTCCTCTGTTTTGCCAATGTTTTATCTCTCCTTGTATTTTCCTCAGTTTTATGATGTTATTCTTTTCTAAATTCTTTTGATGGGAAATTAATTTATTAGTTTTGAGGATTTTTTTTCTCTTAATATTTATGTTTAATGCCATGAACTTCCTCAGATCACTGCTTTTGCTTCATCACAAAATTTTGATACATAGTTTTAAAATTTTAAAACCACTTTTAATCATTTTAATATTTTGACCCACTTTTAAATTTATCAATTACTTAGTAGGATGTTTAAAATTTTTTCAGACAAGTGGGAATTTAAAAATTATATGTATATTTTTAATGTCTGACTTGTGTGTTTATTTTGGAAAATTTCTGAGAATTTCTTTATAGCCTAATCTCTCTCTCTTTTTTTTTTTTGGTACCAGGGATTGAACTCATGACCTCGCGCTTGCCAGGCAGGCGCTTAAGCCACTGAGCTAAATCCCCAGCCCAGCCTAATCTCTCTTAAATTTTTACAAACAGCTATAAATACTCATGAATATATGTGTTGCTTTAATTATTAGCAGGATTCAGTATTTGTTAATTATGTTAATTTTAAAAATTGTGTTGTTTGTATTTTTTCATTATGAATGGTCAGAAATTGATAGAGGTATGTTGAAATCTCTTGTTACAGTAAGTACTTATTTCTCTCTCCTTGCAGTTCTAGTAAAATTTTTTCATATACTTTAAGGAGTCTTTTATTGGGTAATTATGTATTTAAAATTACTTTATCTTCTTAGATAACCAAGTTAGTGAATTTAATTATCTGTCCTAATACATTTTGCCTTAACTTTTGTTCCTTACACAGTGATTTAGCTACAACAACTAATTTTGGCTATGTTTCCTAATTTTTCATTCTCTATTATTGTACTTTGACTCCTGTGTTTTCTTCTGTTTTAATCTTTTATAAGTAGCACAGTTTAATTTTTAAAATAAAATCCAAGATGAATTTTATTTTTTAAAGTTGAATACATGGTCCCTAATACTAATTATTAGTATAATTGAGCCAGTTTTAAGTATTTCAACTTGTTACTTCTGTTTTATCCCTCTCAGTTCTATTTCTTTTTACCCACTTTACCTCCCTCCCCTCTTTAAATTGCTATTGTATGTACTGAAAATATTGATCTGGGACTTTTTCTTACTAATCCATAACGAGATAACTACCTTACACCCAAATGTTAATGAAAGTTTTGCTCCCGTCACAGTTGAAGCCTTTATATGAAGATTATGACAGCCCAGCCAGGGAGAGTACTTAGTGAATGGTTACTATACACTCTGGAAAACATCCTTCTCCTGTCAAGAATTGCTGAAAGTTTATGCTTCAGTCTGGTGGACCACAGTGTTTGAATATGTTCTCATATCCCTTATGAGAATTTGTTAGTCAAAATATTTGTAATACCTATGTTTTCATCAATGAATTATTACGAATTCCAGTTCTTAAGAGAAAGATCTTGCAGTTGAGTATGTTTCATCTTTTAATTTGCTGATAGCTTTCTCTCTTTTTCTTTCTCTCTAAGATAGCAATCAAACAAACCAAATTGTTTGATCTCTTTTCTTCAGAGTGTTTGTAGGTTGTCTAGTATGTGGTTGTTCCTTTAAGAATTTTATCTCCACATTTTCCCCTCAGGGACTTTGCATGGCAAAATTTCTGAAGCCTTGACTGCCTGAGGATATATTTGTTAATCCTTAAAACTGATTGATATTTAGTCTGCATATAAATTTCTACATCCTAAGTTCTTCAGTAATCAGAAATTAAACTTGCATAGTCTTGTAGTCAGCTTTGCTTTTGAATAATTTGATTTATTTTCCTTTGACGTGTTTATGTTTTCTTTTTGTTGGCCTTCTGAATTTTCTTTTAATCTTTAAAAATTAAATTTATTCTTACAACTTTAGTGTAATATGGGTTTTTCTTCCTTTCTTCTCTCCTTTATTCTTTTAACTTTTTTTTTTTGGTACTAGGCATCTAACTCAGGACCTTGTGCTTGCCAGGCAGGCACTGTGCCACTGAGCTATACCCCCAACCTCTTCTTTCCTTTCGTCTGGGCCTTTTCTCTTTTTAAACATCTACAATAGTTAGCTATGTTATTCTTTAAATATTCAGTCTGGTATTATTTTTCTGTCTTGCTGTGATTGTTACCATTTGTATTTTAATTCTTCGGCTCTGATTCTTTTATCTAGTGACTTTTCTATTTTTCATGTCTTTGTCTTTCCTTCTTTCTACCTCAGTGGTGTTCTTATATAAAAATATGTCAGATCTTTGTGGTTTTTATTTAAATATTAGAATTTTATCTTATGTAATTCTTGACTTTTTAAAATGTATTTTAAATCACATTTACATATTCTTTTTTTTTTTTTTTCAGTGTCAGGGATTGAACTCACGACCTCGCATTTGCCAAGCAGGCACTTATGCTGCTGAGCTAAACGCCCAGCCAATATTCTTTTCTTTTACAAAACATGTTCATTAAACTGATTTAAAATTATTGGTTTCCATATTTCTGTTTCTGATAGACTCTGAATCCAGACGCTTATGTTCCTTAATTATGTTGTCATTTGACTTTGTGAGATCTTGTTTTTCCTCGGGAGATTCTACGTGGTCAGGCAGTGAGGTAGGGGACGGCTGGACCTCTGCGTCTGCCGCGATGATCATCTCAGGGGCAAGGGTAGCACATACATAACCCTCAGCTGGAGAGCCTAGCAGGCGGAAATCCTTCTATTACTGTTTCACTGAAAAACCCAGATCAAGGTAGTGCTTTGTTCTTTGCCTGTATCGGTCAGCTTGCTTGTTGTTGGAGCAAAATATCTGACATGCGTAATTTAGAGGTTTATTTTGGCTCATTTCAGAGGTTTCAGATTATTGTCTGTAAGATTCAAGATGGAAATATCGCGGTTGAAGGGCATGGCAGAGAATACCTCTGCCATTCATGGTGGCCACAAGTTGAGAGTAGGCGAAAAACCAATGGAAGGGGCCAGCGACTAGGCCTGGTTTCCAAGGCCCCGCCCCCAGAACGCAGGCCGGTGCACCCGGACGTGTGCTTTACCAATCTAGGCATGCATCAAAATAAGCCAATTGACAAATAAGATTAGCCATCACCTTGGTGCTCCGGGAAGAGCAGCTTTAGGTGATCTTCCTTAAACATAGCAACTCTCTGAAACCTTTGCTTGATATCATTACATTTAATTAAAATGGAATTTGAACATTTTATTTTTTTCTGTTTTTGTTTTTTTAGATTGTTTGGACTAAAGGTCTGAGTTGCTGTAGCTGTGGGATATGTACTGTATCCTATTTTATCTTCTCTACATTCTACTGTCTGCCTCTAGTGGGCAAAGCTAGCCTCTCCTCGTGCGTCAGTTCAGAGCAACCTTCTGCCTTCATCTCAGTGATTTCTTGGCCTTTCCCGCATCTTTTGTGATCATGGGGATGAGAGCCAAAAACCAGTACTTGTTCACCTTCCCACCAGGAACTGGAAAGGGATCCATCCGTCACTGCTGCTATTTTAAGAAAGCAACATTATTTTTCCTACACAAACCGGCATAGTTTTGTCTGATGATTTCACTTTTGCAAAAGATAGTGTATAAAGGCTAAACTGTAAGATACTAGCCACACTCTTGGTGTTCTATTTCTAATCTTTAGCTGTATTGTATGCAAGCACACTTTGCTATTGAGTTTCCTTTCACCTTCAGTTATTTTGATTGTACTTCTTTTGCTTCATTTTTTGTTTATTTTTATGGTTTTACTATGTTTACTTTTAATATATTACATAATCTAAAAATATATATATATGCCAAAATGTACCAAATCTATATTACCATAGAATGTTTAGGTCATTTTTAGTTTTACTGCAAGAGATGAATATAACCTTTATAAATAAAACTTTGAAAAATTTCTTGGTCTAGGTTTATTCATAAGAATGAAATTACAAGGTCCATGGATATAAACACTTTATGGCTCTTGATAAGGATTGCCAAATTGCCCTTCAAAGAATGATGCTATTCTTTGAATGGTTTTTTATATACTTATTCTGATGTATACTTAATTGCATATGCACAAACTTGCTGTATATCACTTAAGACAAATCCTCTTCTGTCTTTTTGCATTACTCTGATTACATTTTTTAAGGATACATTAAATTAAAATGGTGATAGACCGTCTCATTTTTTTAAAACTACTATTACTTCCAAATGGCCCTGTAAAATCCTCTTAATTCTAATTCTAATTTAAGTAATTAGGAATATAAATATAAATTAAGACAATGGGTGACATTTAGTCTCCCTGATTTTAACACTATAGACAGTATATGTGTTCGTCATATATTTGGAGGTCTTAGGTGTCCAACAAAGATACAAAATATCTTTTGAAATCAGTGTTGACTTTTGTAAGTTGTCTAAAAGTCTAGCTCTTTCCTCTTTTATTTTTATTTTTATTTTATTTTTTATTTTTTTTAAACTTTATTTAAAGAGAAAAAAAAAGCAATACAGAAAAACGGGTAGAAACAATACAAAACCTCAAAAAAACCCATAAATCACTAGTTGACAAACCACATACTGTCCTCCCAGAAATAGCTGTTCATGTTACAAAATTAAGGCATACAAAGTGAACACACAGTGAGGCTACAAACAGAAAAAAAAAGGGATGGAATAAAGACAATGGAGACAGTATAGTGAAATTGGCACAGAACATCACAGCAGGTCACCAGGACAACAGTAACAGGCAACATTGTCTACCTCGTTGTCTTCACAATAGTTGTTCTTCTACTAGCTACAGCAAAATCAAAGAAATACACATTATAGAACACATCAACACAGAGTATTGAATAGAGCAACACCATTAATCAGGACAAAGCAAAACGGCGATAAAAATATCTCCCTTCAGAGATAAGTAGAAGGAAACTGCCCCGACTTGCTGTACCAAATATGGTCACCTCCTAAGAGTTACCCAAATCCCTGGATCCCAATTGTTAACCGGGGAGGGGGGGGGGAATGTGGTATGTTTGGTTCTAAGCTCGTGCCCCGGTAGGCAGCAGGCTGCTTACTGGTTGGCTCGGCGCCCAAGGTTCCACCATGGCGCGGATCTCAGGAGACGCTCTTGCTTCTGGTTTTCCCGCCCTGGGGTGGCCGCGGCTCCCCAGACCAGAGTCACTTTCCAGGGCAGCAGGCTGCTTACTGGTTGGCTCGGCGCCCTAAGTTCCATCATGGCGCAGATCTCAAGAGATGCTCTTGCTTCTGGTTTCCCCGCCCTGGGGTGGCCGCGGCTCGCTCTTTCCTCTTTTAAATCATACTGTTTCCCACTATGCCAAGAGAAGGCTGGGGCCGGAGGAGGGCAGTTATTATACTTCTTGTCAACTGTAAGATTTGGTGCTCAAAGTAGATTTAATCTGATCTAGAAAAGTGCAAATATGTAACATCTTTTACAACCTGAGGCCAAAAGGCATTTCATACTTGCTATTATCTGGAAACAAAGATTTGGAGTGTATTACATTTTAATAGTGTAATGTACTTTATGAGATTCTTGATATAATTATGGTCAACATGTGCCAAGCAGTATTGTAGATATTATACCTTTACCCTTTGCATTCACCATTGCTATATAACACTATCGAGTTCTGGTGGGTTTATGATGGTAAGCGTTTGTGTTCTCCCTCACTGTTCTGTGAGTTACTTCTGGCTCAGATGGGCTCCAGGAATGGTGGGCCTTGGTTCCAGTGGTGGGTTGGATTTCTACCTACTTTATCAGTGCTAGTCCCTACCTGGGGCCTGCAGTTTTTACACAAGGTCACAGAACTGCAGGTGGGCAGATCAAGCTACATACCCATGTTTAAAGGGTCTGCTAACGTTGCACTGGCCCTAGGTAGTCATCTAGTGAAATTTAGAGGCAGTGGGATGGACATATATCCGCCCACTGTGGAAGGCACCACAGACTCCCATGGGGCAGACTGTGAATGAGTACTTCTGTTAAGAGGGTGAATGAAAAATTGATATTAAGCCTATTAATCTTAATCACCAAAACAAATCTGCAGATTATCTATTGATAACTCACCCTGATCCCCAATATTTAGTAAAGATTTGGGAAATGCTACATTTTAGAGGAAAATCGTGGAGCACACATTTCTCAGAATCTCTTGCCAGTGGAGTTCTGGGTCAGATTCTGTTTATGAGAATACTTATTTGAAAGACTGAAGGTGGAAAATTAGGAGAAGGCAGTATTTTCTTCCAGCAAGTGATAATCCTACTTCCTTCGGGATTCACAGAAGCCTCTCATCTCAGATGATTTGGCAGTTTCCTCTGCCTTTGTTTTCTTGTTAGTTTAGGTTGCACTGAAAACAGAACCCAAGGGCAGGACGTGGATGCAAAAGAGGACACATAGAACGTGATCTATGGGAACAGATGACTGGGCAGGGCCATTACCTTCATCCCCAGGGACACTTACTGTCCCTTATTCCCAGGCCTCCTGAGGTAGAAAAGCAGACATCCTTTGCTGCTTTAAATAAAGAGAAAGAGCAGTGATGAAGACAAAGAAGTGCTTAGTGGGAAGAACAACATGGTTTCATTCTTTTCTAGACAAAATGCATAAAGTTGAGACTTAGTATAATACTTGCTAGATCAGAACACATGATGTTGAGATCTGGTCACATTTTGTAGCATTTATGCTTCTTGCCTTTGCATTTCTTCTTCTTTGATAACCACGGGATGAATGTCCTTTGTTTACCCCAATGTTTCTCCTGGACATTGTTCCATTCACTTCAAACCCTTATTACCCCACAGTGAGTTAATAATTCGGTTGTCTCACACTGACCTTAGAGTGCGGCTGATGCATGTTCTGGAGTTGTCTGCTTCTGATCACATTCTAAGCTGTAATCACTCCACCCTGGCCTTGTTATCCCAGGAAGCCTCACTCTTGTTCTTATTGTTGTACAGACATGTTCGATACTTTGGAGAATAAAAAGCAGTCCATGTAATAATGGTGATTTCCAGGAGCTGAGATGCACCAACTTAGCAACTCAAATTTTAGGTGCAATTGTGAAAGAGAAGAACTTGTATGGACAGGAACCCCTGAGAAAAGCCCCAAGAGGAGGCCAGGTCTGAGCATTGCCCTGTAGGATGAGTAGAGTTGATTTGGGGGAGCCCTGTTGATAAATGTCTCTGAAGGTACAATCTTTTTGCAGGCTGGAATTTTTAAGCAAATGCCATTTTAAAGTGTGGTCTTATTCTTCTCGGTAATCCAGGTATCCAGTGTGTTCACTGAAGCCTGTAGGTTCTAACGTGGTATTTGCCAAGGAGGAGGCTACTTACACATAGCAGAGAGCTTGGAGAGACTTGGAGAGACCTAGGCAAGGGCTGCTCAGTGTCCCAGTGCTTAGCAACCCTGAGTAAGGCTATGAATGTAGGAAGACTTGGTGGCTCACTCACTGGAGCAGCCAGATATGCCATTGTCCATGCACTACCTGACCCAAGCCATTGGGTCACATGTGCTGGGATTTGCTCACAGAATTACTGTCCTGGTTCTGTTGTTTGGGGCTGACCAGCTTTGAGTGGACTTGAACCTAAGTAGAGTCACACTCCCTCTTCATTGCTGGGGAAAGCTGAAACCATTTGCTTTCCCTTGGGTGGTGATGACGGAGATAGAGATCTGAGAGCAACGGAGTGGGCACTAAGTTTTCCTTTTGTTTGCTCATGCTTGTGAGTCTGTGTTGTCTCATCAGATGGAAAGCAGTTCAGTTTCACTTTAGAGACTTTAAAAGTCTTGTGCTCACCTTCGGAAGGCACTGTACTTTGGTCTCAGACCAAGGTTCTAATTCTAATGCCTTTAGCTGGAAATTTGTGTTCTCTTATATTAGTTGAATCTGGGCTTTCTTTATAAATAGTGGTTAATTATACCTGTCTCATAGTTTTGCTGAGGGCTTAAATATAGTTATGATGTAGAGCATTTACCACAGACCTCAGGTAATGTCACTTCTCATCCAATGTAGCTTGACAGTCAGAAATGTCACTTGTATTCCAATGTAACTTGAAATATCATACTGTGATACCTGATACTGAAGTTTAAAAAAATCCATTTTAGATTTAATAAAAATAAGGTATTTATGTATCATTAAAAAACAGTACAAAGAAAAATCTTTAGATTTAAGCTGAAGAATTTTGAAGGTGGAATTATAGTTTTATTTCCTAAATGAAGTTGTTTCCAGTGACTATTCTATTCACTTTATATGGAAAAATATGTCATATAGAAGAAGCGGTATAAAAGCATCTGATGAAATGCAGCTAATTAAAGACATAATTTGGTCCAGACTGTGTACCCAACATATTTTGGCACATAAAATATTTACTCTGATAGACTGAAGCTGTTACTCTGAACTGGGTCTGAGCTGTTATTGAGACTGAGTGTTTTTAATCTAGTAAACAATAATGACTTCATCACTTCTGACTTTGTGTGTCTGGTTTACGCTTGCAATGAGATTTTATGGCTGTGCTTTCAGCTTTGGGTAAGAGTGCTTGATGGACTATTGCTGCTAAGATCTTGTTTTTGAAATGAACATTAAATACTTGTTAATTTATATTTATATTCATAACTCTAAATCTATGGTAAACTTAGGCAAGTCTCCTAATTACAACTTTTTCTCATATTTTCCATTTATGTAAAAGGCACAAAAGTACATAGTACAAAAAGTAGGTCAGCTTAAATTTCTTAAAATAGTTTACTATTTTGGTCTCTGTGTCTCCCTGCTTTCTGATACATTTGAATTAGGAAAAAAGTATGATTTTGCTCATGTTTTAAGCAGGTTTAATTGAAAGGAAAGCAATGCAAGCTGGCCTGTGCTTTGAGAGAACACTGCTGGGGCTTAATTCAGTTTTAAATGTACTTAGTTAACGCGTTTAGCGTAGTTCTTGGCATTAGGTCTGACTAGAGTTTTAAGACATGAAAATTCTGTTTCTGTTTAAGAATTTTTTCCCCTTTACTAAGTCTCTGTGTGGTTTTTAAAGATTTTGTACTTTAGATTTGCGAACTCAGGGGAGCACAGAATCAGAGTGTACTAAACTTCTCTACAGCTCAGGAACCTAGTATATTGCCCTGTGAAGGTCCCCGGAAGACGGAGCCCGAGGGCTGAGCACAGATTCTGGAGTCTGGGTCTGGGTGGGCGTGACACTGTGATGCTGCACTTCCAGCAGCCTGAGAATTTTAACCTTTGACCACATGTGTTTGAATTCTTGTTTCACTATATTTATGAGCTGGGTGATCTTGAGTAGTTCACTTAAGTATTCTTTACCTCCTGTTTTTTTTACATCAGTCAAAATGGGAGTGACAAATGGCATTCAATTCTTAGAGTTTATTTAAATCATAAATAATACAATCCATGTGCACCGTGATAGGTATTAATAAATATTTGTATCTATTTTATCTGATCAACATAGCTGTTGGAAAATTGGAAGGGAGAGGAAGTAGTATGGATATTTGTTATTTCAGTTTGAGAAACATTTCTGGGTGACTTGTGACCAACTGCCTGGATTTGTCTTGGCCTAGCACTGCTGAGTCCCACACTCTGGCAAACTTATTTTTTTTTTCCATTTTATTTTAAAGAGAATAAGACAAAAGAGGTCAGTATAGAGCAGATCAGAACCGGACAACATAGGCAGCACAATACTTAACATTAAGACAATCGGACATTAACAATAGCTATCACAATATTTATTTCTCTGCTATAGTTGAGCATAGTTTCAAATACAATAATATCAAACAGACCAAAAAAGTATAAAACCATTCAAAGAGTGAAAGAATTACAGGGCATTCTGAACCGAATAACGGAGAATGATCAATGGGTACTATAATATCTCATTTTCAATAAAAAATTTTGTTTATACTTTCACACATGTTCAAATCCCAATAAGACACAATGTGATAGATAGAACCAATGGAAATAGAAGATTAGAAGCTTGGTAGGACTTTTAAGAAGGACAGTATTAAATCAGCAATAGCTGTCATAATGTTTTTTTCTCTTCAAAAGAGCTGTTCATAGCATCACATATAATAAAGTCAAACAAAACAGGATAAAACCATTCCAACTGATAAATAAAAACATTGAAAGGCTTCAAAGCTATGAGATGGACACTCATGATTACCATAAAATCTTAGATACTCTTACCAATTCTCATACTAGTGAGACTATATGGTATTTACACATGTGAGTTTGGTTTATTTTGCTTATGAGTATGGTCTCAAGTTGTATCCATTTATTTATAAATATCTCAATGTGATCATTCTTTATAGCTGTGTAGTACTCCATTGTATAGAAATACCACAACTTTTTTATCCATTCCTCAGTTGATGGGCACTTAGGTTGTTTCCAAGATCTGGCTATTACAAATTGTGCTGCTATAAACATGGGTGCACATATATCACTGTGGTATGATGTTTTCAGATCTTCTGGGAATATGCCTAGAAGTGGAATAGCTGGGTCAAATGGGACCTCC